>PVHX01008023.1:18788-86651 GCA_004024805.1 Geosciurus inauris
TTTTTTGGGTACTGGAGATTGAACTCAGGGGCACTCGACCACTGAGCCACATCCCCAGCCCTGTTTTGTGTTTTATGTAGAGACAGGGTCTCACTGAGTTGCTTAGCGCCTTGCCATTGCTGAGGCTGGCTTTGAACTCGCGATTCTCCTGTCTCAGCCTCCCTAAGTGCTGGGATTACAAGCGTGAGCCACCACACCCTTGTGGGGTTTTTTTGTTTGTTTGTTTTTACCGGGGATTGAACTCGGGCACTGAGCCACATCCCCAGCCCTATTTTGCATTTTATTTAGAGACAGGGTCTCACTGAGTTTATTAGTGCCTTGCTGTTGCTGAGGCTGGCTTCGAATTTGCGATTCTCCTGTCTTAGCTTCCCAAAGTTCCAGGATTACAGGCATGCGCCACTGCACCCGGCTTACTTTTTGTGTTTTTGAAATTTTCAGTTATAATTAGCAGGAAAGTGAGTCTCCTCTTACCTCCTCTGAAAACCTCCCATAGATGTAATTTACTTTTTCCTTGGGCCTGGGGATTGTCTGAGAGGCACAGAGTCAGTTACACATCCTTGTGCACCAGACTTGGGATTTTTTTCTGGTGATACCATCTCATAAAACCAAAGGTCATTGCTAATTAATTTCATTTCTGATATCACAATTATAAACTCAAGGTAGCCTGATTTCTGCAACTCAGGCCCCTTGAGCCCTAAATGCCTCTCTACCTCAACAACATGTGTTGATTGCTTAGCTTAATGTGGCTAACTAGCTGCCCCCCATCTCCCAAGTTCTGGTGGCCTTGGCCCAGGAGCTAGATGGGGAAACTCTGGCTGGTAAAGGGTCTATAGTGGATCCTGAGATTCTTTCAATATCGTAGAGCTCATTCCCAAGCTGTAGACAGTGCTGTGGCAGACAGCATTCAGCTCTTGGCCCTCTTAGGTATTGCCTTAGAGTGACAGCTTGCCCTCCCAGGGTACCTAGCCTAAAGATAGATGCAGACATATAAAGTCCCTCCCTGCCACTTGTCCCAGCTCATGACAACTCTGAAGAGCCATCCTGGCTTCTGAGGTCCTCAGGGGGTCAGCAGGTCCTTTATTGTGGCTGCATCACTGTCAAAGCCCCCCTCTCTCCAGTGCTCCTTCCATCTTTCTCTTCATTTCATAAATGCTGCTTTCAAGAACCCTCCATCATGAGGCTCCTGCATGCTAACCTCCATCCGGGAATCAGCTTCCCAGGGAACAAACATGACAGCCATTCTTCACCAACAGGCCTACATGTGTCCCAAAGCTGCAGTGAAATGTTTTCTTTTGGGATGCCCCTGGGTTTATGAACCACAGCCAGTAAGCATCATGGATCAGGCCATCCTCCAGAACTGATTTCCTCCCCACCCATACAATGCCTGACACAAAGTTACCATCCTCTGTCTCCCACTTTACCCCTGGAGGTTTAATGCTAGCTCCTGGCTTCAGTCAGTAGAGCATCCTTCCATCCTCAGACTAAGAAGTGCATATCAATGACTTGCATGCCACCACAGCTGGCCAATAAGGTCCTCTCTGTGATCCTGGTGCTTCCATCACTCATCTGTTTCCCAAATCAAGGAGTAAATCCTCAGCCCTTTGGGGGGAAATAGTTGAAGAGGGACATGGGGAGTGGCAGATATCTGTGATTCATCTAGTCTAGACTATCCCAAGTCTCTGGATTGTTCCTCAATCCCAGACCAACAGCATGTTCCAGGCACAGGCCCATATTTGGTTCAGGTTGGCATTGGCTCCCTGAAAAATGCTGGCACCATTTCCTGCAGGCAAGTTGGTATAAAATACAGACTCCCATTAGCATGTGGTCCTTGCAGTCATCTTGACCCAACTTACACTCTGCTCCCTGAGCTGTCTCTCCACACTTCTTCAACCAGTCTCAGCTTTTCAGAGCTGTAAGTTGGTATGTTCTTACCAGTTCTTCTGAGTTCTAAGTGTTCCTCTTCTCCCTACCTTAATTCTGAGTTGACCTTTGGGCCTATGTGCTGAGGACAAGTTCTGTCCCTTTAGAGAACATCATGGTGGCAGGAGGAGAACAGATAGCTCTCTTTTGCAGGGTGTGTGTGTGGTTTGGGGGGGATTTGGGGTGTTTCAGAGGGATTGGAAGATGTCTGGTTCCTGGATCTTACATTCCTTCCAAAGTCACTGTGCCATGGTCAGCATCCCCAACTTTCCTGATTACCCCAACACAAATGAGAAGCATATGTCAGGGCTCCAAGTATATGATGAATCACGCTCCCCCAGCCCAGAACTCATATTGTTGAAGTCCTAACCTCTTAATACCTTATTTGGAAATAGAGTCATTACACATGTAATTAATTGGGTTTAGATGAGGCCATTATGGCAGGGGCCTAATCCAATTTGACTAGGGGAAATTTGGACACACACACACACTGTGTGAAGATGAAGGCAGAGATTAAAGCAAGCGATGACAAAAAACCACCAGAAACTAGGGGGAAGCACAGAACTCTCTCCCAGCCCTCAGATGGAACCAGCCCTGATGAAAACTTGATTTTACACTTCTAGCCTCACAATAAATTCCATTGTTTAAACGACTCGGTTTGTGGTACCGTCTTATGGGAGTGTTTGCAAACAGAGTCCTGTGGAGCTCCCTTCCAGTGACCCGCGATTTGACTTTAGACCTAGGTTTTCACAAGTTGTAGCCTGAGGCTCCAAGCACTTCGAAATGCTCTCAGAAAACATTTCACAGCACGCCTGTGATCCCTGCACTTTGGGAGGCTAAGGCAGGCGAATCACGAGTTCAAAGCCAGCCTCAGCAACGGTGAGGCGCTAAGCAACTCAGTGAGACCCTGTCTCTACATAAAACACAAAATAGGGCTGGGGATGTGGCTCAGTGGTTAAGTACTCCTGAGTTCAATCCCCAGTACTAAAAAAAAAAAAAATGCTCTCAGAACAGCTGAACTGGATGGTGGATGCCTCTGATCCCAGCCACTTCGGGAGACTGAGCCAAGTTTGAGGCCAGCCTGGGCATCTTAGTGAGACCCTGTCTCAAAATAAAATCTTTTTAAAAAGAGCTGGGGATGTAGCTCAGTGGCAGAGCACTTGCACCTATGGGAGTCCCTGAGTATCATGAAAAAAGGAAGAAAAAAAAACCTCTCACAGCAGCCAAGGAAGGGCCCAGCTCAATGTGGACAAAAAACCACTAAGAACACTGAGATCTTTTTGTGAAGGAACTAACACTATCATATGGAACCATTCCACACTGTGACCCTATATTCCTTGTGGCCTTTAAATTGATCTAGAGCTTCAACACAGAGGGCATGTGGTCTCAGGTGATCCTAACTGATACCTTAATCAGTTATTTAATGAACACCTTTCCCAATTCTAAAATGTGCACGAAGATCTCCTTGCCTCTCCCTCCATGTTGGCCCAGTAACCAGTACCAGATATCCCACATTTTCCTGGGAAGACTGTGCCTAGATGCCCCTTCCAGTACCAGTTTCTGCATGTGTTAGAATTCTCCGCAGGCAACAGAAACAAACCTTGAGTGAATTAGGCAAGGAAAATTAATCTCCTGGAAAGGTGTAAGGGCTGTTGACAGAAAGGGTAGGAACCAGCAGAACACTGGACTTTTCGGCACTGGGGACCCAAGGGACTGTCTCCCTAAGGTGGCTCCATCAGAAACTTTTGGTCTGACATGTCTCTGCTCCAGATTTGTAGCAGTGGGAATGGGTGGTCTGCTTAGTGTGGGCCACATACCCCACCTCTGTGGACTGGGGGTAAGAGAGGGCTCTTATGCCGAGTAGTTTTTGCTGTATTAGTAGATGTAACATGACATCCTCAATTTGATTTCACCTATTAATTCATTCAACAAACACTCATGGGGTACCTGTTATACTAAATGCTAGGGAGACAATAGCAACTAACCTGAACTCCTCAACTTGTGTAGCTAGCAATCTTGTGAAGGAGACAGACCCTAATCCAATTGTGAAATTAGAATCATGCATACGTGTCTTAGTTCATCCTGGACACTAAGAATGCTACCAAAAACAAAAAAATGCCAGAAACTGGACAACTTACATAAACAACAGAAACTTATTTCTCATGGTTCTGGAGGCCGGGGAGTCCAAAATCAATGTGTGCAGATTCAGAGTCCGGTGAAGGCTCACTTTCTGATTCATAGACTACCATCCTCTTCCTGTGTCCTCACAAGGTGGAAAGCGATAGAAAGCCCTTCTGGGCCTCTGTTACAAGGGCACTAATCTCATTCAAGAGGGTTCTGCCCCCATGAGCTAATCGTCTCCCAAAGGATCCAAGTTTTAACGCCATCTCCATGGAAGTTAGAATTTCAACACACGTATTTGAAGGAATACAAAATTCAATCTGTAGCAAAGTGCTGCAGGTACATGTTACTCCAAGAACAGAAACTGGGGAGTTGCCCGAGGAATAATACCCAAAATTTGGGTACTGGGTCACCATACTAGACATACTAGACAGGAGAGCTAGTGCTGCTCTCCTGTCACTCATATTCCAAACCTGTGTCACCTCCAGCAAGAAATGAAGCCTCCCACAGCCACAGTCCAGGTGCAGATCTCAGTCCACTTCCCCTCAGGACCTTCCTCTTGGCCCACTGGCTTTCCTTCCCACATGTAAAGGACCAGGAGTCAAATGGTACACAATACCCTCCCCCAGCAATGGTGGACGCTAAAAGCAAGCCATAGCAAGTGCCAGTCTCTAATCTGTGCCCACTCAAGTGGGAGAGTACAGATTTTTCAGACAGTGTTCTTCAGAGAATTGGCTTACACAATTGTGGAGACTGAGAAGTGCCCAGTTCTGTGGTGGTTAAGTGGAGACCCAGAAGAGCCAGTATCTAGTTATAGTTCAAGTGTGAGGGCTGAGAACCTGGAGAGACCATGGTGTAAACTCTAGTGTGAAAGATGGCAAATTCAAGGCCCAAGGAAAACCAAAGTTTCAGTTCATGAAAAACTATGTCTCAGCTTGGTCAGCAGGAGGGCTACCCTCTTACTCTGCCTGTTTGTTCCATTCAGGTCTTCAGTTGATTGGTGAGGCCCATTCACATTAGGGTAAACAATCCACTTTACTCAATCTCCTAATTAAATTGTCAATCTAATACAGAAACCCCCTCACAGTCATTCCTAGAATAATGTTTGGCCAAATATCTGGGCGCTCCATGGCCCAATCCAGTTGATACATAAAATTAACCATCACATGGTTCCCAAAGAGGTACTCAGCAGATACCTTTTCTCAAGGTCCATTGACAACTAAAAAATAAAAATTAAAAAAAAATCCAGCAGAGGGAGAGGTTTAAAGATAGGAGTGAGGTGGTCCTGGGGAATCTGCTGTCTCCTAGGCAGAAGAGGAAGCAGATAGCTCTGCCTTCCCTCACCCTGGGCCCTCCCAGGGGAGGGAAGTGTGCAACTGCCTTTTATCCACATCCTCCTTGTTGGCTCACTTGTGCTTGCGCCTCTGGCTGGCAGGTAATACCAAGCCTCAAGTTACTTGGCTGCACGAGGTCCCCATAGCTCAGGTTATTCTGCCTCCAAAGCCAGATTCTTATTGCTGCACTTGTTCCCCCAATGAATCCAATGTGACCCTCTGTCCTCTGGAGCTGTGGGTACAGGATTTTCAGGCAAGGGCCAGAGGGCAAATCCCAAATTCCCATGCCTATGGAGAATCCACCTGTGCAATAGTGTTGTAAGCAGGGAGCCAGGAAGGTGGGCAGGGCTGTGACCCCTCTCCAGTGAGGCATTCCCACTCCCCTCCAGGAAAGGCCTCTGTCACCAGCTCTTTGGGTTTTTCTAGAGAATGTGAGCATCACAATTTTCAAGTGAATTCTCTCAATTGGAGAGGTCTGTGCTCTGAGAACAGGAAAATAAAGTGAGGAGATATAGAGATGATCAGGTCAGGACTCCCTGTGAAAAGACCCATAACCCATACAGAAGCAGCCTGGTATGACAGGAAAGAAGAAGCCACCAAGAGCATGACCCAACACAGCTGGGAATAAGGGCCTGGAGGAGGGCAGAGGGCTGGAGAGGTAGGAGGGCCTGACCACAGGGATCTAGAGACTACAGAAAGGGAGCAAGGACACAGAGAGGGATGAGCCAGCTCTGCCAGTTCAAAGGGTGGTCCTGATGGCCCATTGGGTCCATTTGTATTACAGCTGCTTATCTTCCTGCCTGTTCTAGCCAATTCAGGGTCCAGGAGAAGGGGTTTAAAGTGTAGACCAGGTCTGCCTCTCTGGGGACCTATAGGAACCAGGATGGGACTCCTCATTAACTGAGCTCATCTAATTAAATGCTAATTAGACACGACTTGTACGTTTGCCAGGGGTGCCCTGAGGCCACGCCTGCCCTTGAGGGGGTGGCAGGGGCCTGGCTGGGAGCCCCCTTCCCCCGCACCCATGCAGCGACAGTCGCCAACAGTGGAGCGCGGATACGCGCACCAGGGATGCTACACAGCGCGCGCTGCGCTCAGCATCAGCTGGCCCGGGACGCACACAGGGCCGCGCATCTTGTCCCCCGGCCCGGGTGAGTGGCCGGGCCGGGAAGGGTTAAGCCCACCGAGCTGGTGGCGGCCTAGAGCGGCGGCGGCAGCGGCGGCGGCGGCTGCGGGGGCCGGGGCGCGGGGGCGCAGCAGGCGGCAGGGGCGGGGGACAGGATGCGGATGCCGGGGGGACTTCCTGTGTCGGCCCCCGCGCCCCCGCCCCGGCCCGGCCAGCTGCCCGCACGGACGCACGCACGGGCGGGCGGGCGAGCGAACGGGACCCGGCCCGGCCGTGGCGCCCGCCCCCCGCCCCGGCCAGCGCGGCCCTGTCCAGGCCGCCCTCGGGCTCAGGGCACCTGTGGCCGGCGCCCGTCCAGGGCCCGTGTCGCCCGTCCCCTGCCAACCCAAGACCTCGCCACCCCGCAGGGCCGACCTAGGGCTTCGGCCCCGGCCCTGCTGTGCGCGATGGTCCCGCTGGGCTATCCTTGAGTCCCGCGCCGAATTCGGGGCTCTGTCTCCTGTCCTCGCCCCCGCCTGAGAGTCTCCACCAACTTCTGCCTGGGAACTCCACTCTGCCCCTTGTCTTGGCCCAGGGCGACCTCGGAAGCCCTGACAGCGCAGACCCTCCCGAGTGCCCAGAAAGGCCCAAGGGTGGCAGGCGCCTCCCAGGCTCTTTCTGGATGGAGGTGCCTCCGGAAGGAGCCGGCTGAACGCTGTGGCCTTCACCTTGCAGCCTCTGCTGACCACACCTCCCCTAGTGCAGAGGCTGCAGCCAGCAGGAAATGCTGTACCAGGTGAGGCCCAGGGGAGTTCACGCTGGGTGCCCAGACGCCTTTCTTAGGAGTGTTGGGCTGACTTTCACAGGCCAGAGGGAGCTGGAGCCATCTGGGTGGGGAAGGGAGGCCTGGATGTGGGGCCACCTCTGCAAGGGGGCCACCTCTGAGGAGCACAGGCAGGCAGGTGGCCCTGCCATGGCTTACAGTGCTCTGGACACCTGCCTTTCCAGAGAGCTGGTGAGCTCCCAAAGCAGTCTGGAACACTGGAGATATGAGCCATGTTTTGAAGTGGTCAGGGAATGTGACTTGGATGGTCACTTTTGCCCAAGAGGACCCCTAATACTCCTGTGGCTCCAGCTCCCTGCCCCTGTGAGTGGCTAATTTCCACAGTTGTGTCTCAATGAGGAGCAGCCTGATCAGGTGAAGATGGAACCCTGTGCACAGTCAGAAGCTGGCCTGCCAGCTGTTCTGCACAGCAACATGGATCAGAAGCTGCCACCATCTATCTGAACAGTTTCTTTCCTTCCTCTCAGCACAGCTGGCTCCCAGGGGGCCCGGTGTGACCACCAGGATGGAGCTGGGGCCAGCCACAGAGACCTTTGTGTTGGAACTGCGCTGTCTTGAAGATGGGGGCCCAGGGCCTAATGCCCTCTCAGGTAAGTGCTGGAGGCAGAGGCCCCCAGCAGGAATCTTCTGACAGAGCCCCAGGCATGCCAGCGCAGAGATGCCCCAGGGTAGCCTGCCCCCTGCACTGCTCGCACCTGCTAGCTTCCATCACCTCCAATAACACCTGCAGGTTTGCCCTGGGATTTTCTGGGGCAGTTCTATCAGGCTGATCTCTTGTTGTCGAAGCGCACCCTGGAAGTACTGATGGCCTCTGCCCTGACCCTCACACGTGTGCTGGCTGGGACCTGCTGCTCAGTTGCCCCAGCAGTCTGGTGGCTTCCACTGTCTTCCTGCTGGCCCTAAACCCTACTCTGGTGCCCAGATGGAGTTGAGGAGCAGAAAGCAATTCCTCCTCTGCCGCTTGCGCCTCAACTGCTGACTCTCTTCTCTGAGGTTTCTCCTTTTATCCACTTCTCCCGACCTCTGCTTCCATATGTTTTTCTCTACCTGATGCTCAGAGGCAAATGTAGCTGTGCCGAATCTTCCAGGAGCTCTCCCTCTGGGACTTACCCTGGGTGAGCCTTCTATGGTGGTCATACTCATAAGACTGTTTCCTGTTGGGTGCTTTAAGGAGCTGAGTAGGGCCTGGAGCAGGGTTGAACAGAGATGGGAAAAGACAGAGAATTTGAAGGGTTGGATGGGGACAAGTGAACTAAACAGGGACTCTTCTGATTTATAAATTTAACTGACAAAATCTTGTGAGGTTATACATGTCAGGCAACACTTAACTACATATTTAAAAAGTGCCTTTATTAAAAGTGCCCAAATTGCTGGCCTAGGAATTCACAATGGCTAAGTAGCTAAACTAGAAAGGAGGAGATTCACACAGAGGTGTGATCTGCTGCTACCAGAGGAGGTGAGAGAAGGAGGTGTCTAGGAGATTTCAGTCTTGCTGTAGGGACAGGTTTTCATGGCTGTCTTTATCCATCATCTGCAAACCCCAATTGGTGTGTCTACGAAAAATGCTCTCATTGATCCATTAGACTAAGCAAGGGTTGTTAGAAATATTTTTCTAAAAGGGATACACACACACATATGTAAATATCCTTTCTTTTTATTAAATCAGCATATTCCTGTAAAAATGGCCAGAAAGTAAAATTTTATCAATCAAACCATTGCTTTCCATTTCATGATTGAAAATATGATACTCAGCTAGGCACAATGGCGCAGACCTGTGATCCCAGCACTTTGGGAGGCTGAGACAGGAGAATCGCGAGTTCAAAGCCAGCCTCAGCAACAGCAAGGCACTAAGTAACTCAGTGAGACCCTGTCTCTACATAAAACGGCTGCGGATGTGGCTCAGTGGTCAAGAACCCTTGAGTTCAATCCCTGGTCCCCCCCCCCCAAAAAAAGAAAATATGATACTGTAGGAAGAACAGATGTTGAAATCAGTCTAAGGTGGAGAAAGCTCCTTGACTCACACTTATAAAGAATTAGGATTTTCTGATAGCACAATGGTAATATTCAGAATGAGAAGTTGAATGTGGAAATTGTGCAGAAGGCAGAACATAGCCAGGGTGTGACTCCTGTGTGTGCAGGATTTCCTCTGTGCCTCCCACAACACTGGGGCTCTGCATTTATCCCAATTCTCACTGTGTCCCCAAGAGTATATCTCTTTTTGCAAAAGGAAAAACTGAGGTTCCCAGCAGTTAAGTAATTGGCCAGCCTCTGTGCTGATGGGACTCATAGTTCTTTCCATTCCTTTCTATTTCTATTTGGTCAGAAATGCAACAGCATCAGCAACAAATGGGGCTAGTTGTATCCTGGGTATTTCCAAGGACATTTCTATCCTGATATTTCCTGTTGTTACTCTATAGACTAATTTCCAACCTGCAGGGAGAGGGAATTTTCAAGCACCTGCCAGGTTCTGGGGAACATACAGGGCCTTTGAGCCTGTAGGAAGTTGGATAGCTGCTAATTGGAAGAATTAGGATCTCAGCTGAGGACTTACCACCTGAAACTTGATAGTCTCTCTGATACTTGGGTGATTTCTAGAAACTACTTGTGGCAGCTGCCTTCTAGGCAGCTTTACAGAAATGCTTTATTTATTTATTTATTTACAGAGAAGGCAAGTTTCATTTATTTAAGATGTGACCATCACTAAGGTCAGAGTTCAGCATGAGCTGGGCCGTTGGAATGGCTGTTGCACTGATTCCCACTGGATAGTGAAGTGCAGGGGACTCTCAGGGAATGTTGTTGAGAGCCCCACACACCCATGCTAATTACCGGTGCCAAGATCTAAGTATGGAGCTTGTGTGAAGAGAGGCCCAGAGGAGGGGTCAGGGAAAGGGGGTCTGGAGTATAGTGACCAGTGGTCACTTGGGCATACCCCCACCCCTGGCATTTCAGTTTGTCATGCTGCCATTATCAATTGATCTAACATTTTTGGGTCCCTGATGAGAACTTGCTAGTGTGTCCTTGAGTGACTGTATATGGGTAGAGTAAAGGTCAGGTCCTGGAGGGCTAGACTAGAGAGCTACCTATAGATCCTTCTCTCCTAGCTTCCTGCCATTTCCACTACAGGTGGCAGCGGTGGGAGTGAGAGTCAGGAGGAGGAAGAGGCTCAGGAAGGCAGCAGTGGCCCACAGCAGCCATCAGTGTCAGCCCCAATAGGGGCCAGTAACATCACTGAAGAAGCCCAGCCAGGACAACAGGAGCTGCTACTACAAAAGCTACAGCAGCAGCCAGAGCTGCAAGAACAGCTGCAGCATGAGCAGCCACAGCAGCAGCAACCACAGAACCAACTATTAGAACATCAGCCAGAAATGCAACAGCATCAGCAACAGCAAGATGGGCAACAGCAGCTGTCTCAACTACATCTGGAACTACAGGAAAACCACCAATCCATGCAACACCAAGAACTGAAACCACAACTGCAGGTTGTCCCTGTGCAACAACAGGGACAGGTACCAGAGCAAGTGCAAGAGCAAGAGTTACAGCAGCAGGAACAGTTACAGCAGGAAGTGCAAGAGCAACAACTTTCGCAACAGCAGCGAGAACAGTTACAGCAACAAGTACAAGAACAACAGCTGTTGCAACAGCAACAGGCACAGTTACAGGAGCAGCAAGCGCAAGAGCAACTGTTATTGCAGCAGCAACAGCAGGAACAGTTACAGCAGCAAGCGCAAGAGCAACAGCTGTTGCAGCAGCAACAGGAACAGTTACAGCAGCAGCAATTACAAGAACAACAACAGTTACAGCAGCAGCAACTGCTACAACAGCAGCAACTGTTACAACAGCAGGAACAATTACAGCAGCAACAGTTCCAACAGCAGCAGGAACAGCTACAGCAGCAGCAACTACTGTTGCTACAGCAGCAGGAACAGTTACAACAGCAGTTGTTGCAACACCAGCAACAGGCTCAGTTACAGCAGCAGCTCCTGCAGCAGCAGCAGGCACAGATACAGCAGCAGCTATTGTTGCAGCAGCAAGAACAGTTACAGCAGCAGCAGCAACAGCAACAGCTATTGCAACAGCAGCAGGAACAGCTGCAGCAGCAGCAGCCTCCTCCACTGGAGCCAGAGGAGGAGGAAGAGGTAGAACTGGAGCTTATGCCAGTGGATCTGGGGTCGGAGCAGGAGCTGGAGCAGCAGCGGCAGGAGCTAGAGCGGCAGCAGGAACTGGAGAGGCAGCAGGAGCAGCGGCAGCTGCAACTCAAACTGCAGGAGCAGCTGCAGCAGCTGGAGCAGCAGCTGGAGCAGCAGCAGCTAGAGCAGGAGCAGCTGGAGCAGCAGGAGGTGCAGCTGGAGCTGACCCCCGTGGATCTGGGCGCCCAGCAGCAGGAGGTGCAGCTGGAGCTGACCCCTGTGCAGCCTGAACTGCAGCTGGAGCTGGTTCCCGCTGCAGGAGGCAGCGCGGCGGCTGTCCCAGGGACTCCAGCGGCCGTTGTGGTGGCCCCGCCAGGCTACGTGGTGCTGCAAGAGCTTATGGTGCTGCCCGCCGTTGCTACGTCAACAGTGGTGGCCATCCCGGGCCCAGCGGGCAGCGCGGCGCTCACTCCCGCACGGCAGCGGCGGCGGCGACGCGCACGGGACCGGCCGACCATCTGCGGAGAGTGTGGCAAGGGCTTCAGCCGCAGCACGGACCTCGTGAGGCACCAGGCCACACACACTGGAGAGCGGCCGCACCGCTGCGGTGAGTGTGGCAAGGGCTTCTCCCAGCACTCCAACCTGGTGACACACCAGCGCATCCACACCGGCGAGAAGCCCTACGCCTGCTCTTACTGCTCCAAGCGCTTCAGTGAGAGCTCCGCGCTCGTGCAGCACCAGCGCACACACACCGGCGAGAGGCCCTACGCCTGTGGCGACTGCGGCAAGCGCTTCAGCGTCTCATCCAATCTGCTGCGTCACCGGCGCACGCACTCGGGTGAGCGTCCCTACGTGTGCGAGGACTGCGGTGAGCGCTTCCGCCACAAGGTGCAGATCCGCCGCCACGAGCGCCAGTTGCACGGAGCAGGTCGCTCGCGGGGTCTCGGCTTGCTGCGTACCTCGAGGCCGGCGCCGTCTGCTGGCCCACCGCGCACCCAGCAGGCCTCAGGGGCTGCGGCACCCACCAACAAGGCTTCATGATGCGGTTGCGCACCTCTGCGATGGAAGGCAGGGGCCCAAGAGCCGGAAGGGGTCAGCCTGGAAGCACGGGGCAACCAGGGCAGGCAGGGTGCTTTCACCTGATACGCCCCACATGGAGTGGGATGGACACCTCGACCCCAGTTCGTGGTCATGACCCCAGTACCACGTCTCTCGGGTCATCCTGGAATATCCTTGGGAAAGAAAAGACTTCCATCATCCCCCATATTCCCTCAGAAGTGCTGGGTTCACAGATTCACTCCCAGAAATCATCCACAAGAGAACAGCCACGGTGGCTAAAACAGCACGTGGGGAAACCCATGGGCGAGAGGGCTGCCAAAAATTTTTCCCCTGGGAAAATTGAACTTAGCAGAAACAAGAACCACCTGAGAAAATTCCCCAGGACAGTTGAGGATGTTTGACGTGGACCACTCACTCACCAGGGAATAAAATATATTTGGTGAGACACAAATGGAAAATAATGGATCCTGGTGAAAACTATTTCAAGGAGAAAAACAGGGAAAAAGTAAACTTACTGCACTATGTAGAGAACTCATCAAGGCATTGAATTGCCCTCAGTGGCATTTGCCTTGAAAATACTTGCTAGTATGAAAATCCATTAGGGTGGATACAATTCTGATGAAAATACCTGTTTTCATAAACACAGGGTCAGAGCTATGGGGTCAATGTGCAAATAAGTGCCAGGAAGTCCTGCTCTGGGCAGAAGGTAAAACCTTCTCCCCTGGGGAACCCAGAGTTGGGGCAGGTGTTAGAGGCAGGTTCTAGGCATCTGCTGCAGTTTCCCAATCCCCCTGAAGTCCTTTACTGTTCCCTGGAATAGGAGCCTGTAGCTGAAACAAAGGGCATTCTGGGAGGGCTCTGGAAGGTCTGGAAGAGGGGACCCCAGGAAAAGATGTCCAGGATAGCCTGGAAAGATGTCCAGCATAGCCTGGAAAGATGTCCAGCTAAGTTGCTCAGATACTGCCCAGAGGTTGACTCCTTGAGACTCAGGAGCAGAGATCTCTTGGATCAGGATAAGGAGAGGGGCACCTGAGCATACCCTGCCTCCTGGTGCCAGGGTGTGTGAAGAGTGTTGGGGACAAAGATTAGGAGGAACAGAGAGGTTCTTTACCATGTTTACCAAATCGTCCAGGGCAGGGGCTGAATGAGCGACAGCAGTTGCTGATGCCTCATGGAAAGGTGAGCTGGTAGAGGAGGTCACTGGCCACCTCTGGGCTTGAGGCTCTTCCTGGCCAACCTGACGTCTCACGTGGCTGCTTAGTCCCTGCCCCTCTCTCCTGCCCCTGCTTCTCCTTTACTAACACAGCCTGCCACATTTTACATATGTGTTGGTAAGTGAGAAACAAAACATAAAAAATAAAGTGAAGAAACACAGTGTCCTGTCTTTGTGATTTTACTTGTAGATTTTGTGTCTTCTTATAGTCCTTCATTTCTAAGGAAAAATTTCCTGGGTATTCTAGAGCAGGAGCATATTCATTCTCATTGCCCAATATTTACCCCAGACCCTTCCTTCCTGTGTCCCTTGGCCAGAGAATGGACCTATTCGGTAAAACCCTCATGGGAGAGGCTGGGGCTGTAGCTCAGTGGTAGAGTGCTTGCCTAGCATGCGTGAGGCACTGGGTTCGATCCTCAGCACCATATATAAATAATAAATGAAGAAAATAAGGATCCATCAACAAATTAAAAAAAAACAACCAAAACCCTCATGGGAGGGATGGAGACCAGAGGGTAGACTTGGGGCTTGGAGGGGCCAGTTTCAGCATTTTGTAAGGATAAGTTTTATATCAGTTCAGCCCAGTTGCAGCATGGAGTGCTGGGATGGTGGTGAGAGCTCACTATTGGATGGCCACTTAGAGAGGGGTCATGAGACCTGGGGTCCCCTCTCAACCCTGAAAGTCTTTGATTCTAAGACTCAACCAGCCAGAGGCTCTCAGAGCCCTTTTGGCCATTCTTGTGTCCCCCTGACCCCGAGCTTTCAACTCCAACAGTACACATCCTCAACTCTTTTTTGGAGGAAGACCTTTGGGCTGCCGGAACCACTGAACCTACCAGAAAAGCTAAATGTCCCTTAGAATTACCCTCCCTTTGGGGGCCCTTAACCCATTAAGACAGGTATGGGGGGGACAAGCCAGGCTCCTCTGCTTCTGGTCAAGATGGGAGGAAGGAGGAATTACAGGAGTTTGCCTGCATGACCTGATCAAAGGATACCATATTGAGAAAATGGTTATTGTAAAGCCTGGAATTGGTTGGTTATGCTGGGCACAGTTAATTCCATGATGGAGGGAAATGAGAGGTTTGAGTTTACAGGTATCATCTGAAGGCCCAGAAGGACATGCAGAAAGCCTGTAGGCCATATTTAAAGAAATCCTGTGTGCAAGGGCCTGGGTTCAATCCCCAGATGCATAAAATAGAAAAAAATCCTCATTTCCTTCAGCTAAGGGCAGGCTCCTGAAGACCAGACACAGGGCCTATTGCAAGAGGTTGCAAGAGCAAAGAAACTTCACAGAAGGCTGGACTAGACTCTCATCAGGGCCCTGATGTGGAAAGAGTGTAATCCTTTGGCTTGGATTGAGGATATCTGGGTCGTGTGTTTGAGGTCAGTGAGTCCTGCAATCCCTCAACCCTCTGAGCCTGCAGACGTGGCCATTTTCCCTTGAATTTATGCCCCTAACCTTGTCTGAAGACCTTGCAGAGGTCTCATTGAGGCAGATGCCTTTCAGGGTGGTGCTTGCCTTCCATAAGGCCTCCTCTACCTCTCTTCCTGACCATGAGACCTATGATAGGTTTCTAGCTCCAGCGTGGTCTGGCTTGGGGAGAACCAATTCTGAAAAAAGGAGAGACAAGATTATTCACCAAGGGAGCTGTAAGAACTGGCTATTATGTACCTGCAGGAACCAGGAGGGCATGCCCCAATGGATGCTCCCTTCACAAAGGAGCAAAGGAATGTGTAGGGGAGAGGCACTGGCCTCACCAGGAAGCTCAGCAGGGGCTGTTCCCTGTAGATTGACCACGACTGACACTGGAGGTGCTGTCATGGAGCTGGACCCCCTTATGTCAATGGGTATAGCAGAATCTTGGGCTAGCAGGAGGCCAGCTGTAGTGCTTAACCACCAGGGGAAAAATGGACATGACTAATAAAGTGGGAAGTAAGGTTGGAATGGCAACCAGGAGGCCCGGATGCAGTGGGGGTGTCTATGGTGGTGAGTAGTGACCGTGGTGTTCCCAGGGGCAGGGGAGATGGTCAGTCAACTAGGGTATTGCTTTATTTATATATCCCACAAAAAAGGCCAGGTGGTGACCTTGAAGGCCACTGTCAGTTTCCCCAAGGGAAAGTCATGATCTCTGATCTCTTTCCCAGTTTCTAGATCTGAGCCAGTTCTTGGATCCAGAGGAGCCACGTCCCTGAGGAAGGACTTTATGATTGCACTGCATATGGTATACATGGACAGCAATGACTTTCTCAGCTGTCTTCCAAATGGACCTAGAGCCACTTACCCAAGTAAAATCCATCAAGAAGATTGGATGCCCAGATCTTTCAACCAGGGGCCCTGACCTCACAAGGGTGAAGGTCTGAGTCAGCCCCTCAGACCAGCCCCCTAAACCCAGCAGAAGTGTCAAAGGCAGAGCATCAAGAATAAGGTTATTGGGGAGATGAGAAGTGTCAGTTATGGCCTCAGGGCCATCTACAGCAGCAGCAAGGGCTAGACCATAGAGACTCACCCTTTTTTGGCACGTGTTCCCCACGTGGAGTGGAATCAACATGAGATGGCGTGGTTCTATGTGAGGCAAACAGTGGTCTGGAGTCAACATTGATTCTCAGCCCGCATCTTTTGGGAGGGATCCTCTGGATGGATGTGTGGGCTCCCACCACCCCTGGCCTGGCTTCAGGGAGCTCAGCTCCCAGCAGCTAATACCTGCAGCTCTTCTCCACACGTAGCACCAGAAGTGCCTGAGAGTAGATCTCCCCACAGTGGGCCTGAACAAACTGGAGTGTGGCACGGGAAAGCCAGCTACCTTGCCTGAGGTCGGGACAACACGAAGGTATTAATTCTGCTCTGGTACGAGAACAGCTTCCCTTGGCAAGACTGCCTGAGCCTCTCACCTCTCCTCCCCTTTCCTACCCTGTGTCCCCCCTCTCTCACTGCCCCTCCCGGGCTGCATTATCTTGATTAATTGCTTGCAGAAATGGTCTTCTGAGGCCCACTTTTGGAGAATGTGACTTAAAATGGGATAGATGGGCAAAGTCTGGGCTTAGGAGGGAGAGGAAGAGCCTGGCTTGCTACAGGTGAAGGACCGGCCGGCCTCAGCTATGTAAGGCTTTCCCTGAAGAGTTCCCAGTGGGAGAGGGAAACACCAATAATCATGGGTCATGGAGCAACTGATGTTCATGGGGAGCCAGGGAGCCTCCTAGGAGAATCTAGACTGATCAGAGGTGTTTGCAAGTGAGAACGTAGGGATTAGAGAGGAGACAGACAGAAGTCATACTTTTTGCCAAGGCTCAGAGTCAGAGAAGGACCTGAAGTGGTTAGGGACAGTGAGTGTTTCTGGACAGCTGGGTGGTGGGCTCTGGGAAAGAGGGAACAGAATGAAAGGGTGAGCTAAGCAGAGGCTAGGTTTTGTGGTAGCACATGATTTTCAAGCCAAAGAGGTGGTGTTCAATCCTACTGGTATTTCCCATACCTTGCTCATTTGTATATTATTTGTATTATATCCATCTTTGCTACTGCTGACTTAATTATTTTCCTTAAACAATTGATATTGTTATTCATTTATTTGGGCCAGGTACTGAACCCAGAGGAACTTAACCACTGAGCCACATCCCGAGCCCTGTTTAAATTTTTGTTTTTATTTTTTAATTTATTTTTAAACATATTTCTAATTTATTTTTTAAAACAATTTTTGTTTTTATTTTTTAATTTATTTTTTAAACAATATTTTTATTTCATTTATTTATATGTGGTGCTGAGGATCAAACCTAGTGCCTCACACATGCTAGGCAAGCGCTCTACCACTGAGCCACAACCAAAGCCCTAATTTTTTATTTTGAGTCTAGGTTCTACTAAGTTGCTTAGCTTCTTGGTATGTCGCTGAGGCTGGTTTTGAACTCTTGATCCTCCTGCCTCAGCCTCTCAAGTTATTGGGATTGCAGATGTGTACCACCATGCATAGTGATATTGTTCTTAATAGATATGTTTAAAATAGAAACTGTTTCATTATAAAGGGAAGGCCGGTGGGGCAGCTTTGCAGTGAGGATGTCAACATGGCTAAGCTAACCATGTTTCCCAGAATTCCCTTTTAGAGCTCTGGGTAAGGTCAGCCACACTGGGGTGCTTGCTGTGGGCAAAGAGAATACAGACTGGTTGTGGAAGAATACAGTAATAAATGTCAGCTATGATCATGTGACCAGTTGCAGAAATGAGGGCTATAATGGTTGAGTACTTTATCCTTATTTTTACATGAATCAATTGTTTATATTTTAACCGATTTTTATCTTTCTCCCATTTCCCAAACATTAACACAAAATGCATTAATCATGGCTAACTTATCTTCATTTATTTATTAATTTATTTATTTTTGAGATGGGGTTTCACTATGTGGCCCAGACTGGCCTCAAACTCCTGGGCTCAAGCAATCCTCCTGACTCAGCCTTCGAAATAGGTGGAACTATAGGTGTATTGTTCCACACCTGACCAACTTTACATTTCCGTATTTAAGTTAAAGAAAATTTATTTCAGTTGGGTACGATGGTCTACACCTGTAATCCTTAGGAGGCTGAGGCAGGAGGATAGCAAACTCCAGGCCAGCCTCAGCAAATTAGTGAGACCCTGTCTCAAAATAAAAATAACCAAAAAAGGGTTTGGGGATGTAGCTCAGTGGTAAAGTGCCCCTGGATTCAACCCCTAGTACCAAAACAAATTTTTGTTTTTTAATAAAAGGGGAAATGTTCTAAGAGGGATGATATCACCCAATGATACGTAAAGGAGCTTTGTATTTCCTTGAGGGAAAGAATCTGTGTGGTTTGGGTCACATGAAGGTGTTTGTACCATGTTAGGTGGGCTGTTGTCTTTATTTGGAGGTTAAGTATGATTTGTTACTTTGTTTCCAAAGTTTTTTTGTTTTTTTTTTTTTCAGTTCTGGAGATTGAAGTCAGGGATGCTCTACCACAAAGCAACATCCTCAGTCCTTAATTTATTTTGGGACAGGGTCTCACTAAATTTCCTAGGCTGGCATTGAATTGCGATCCTCCTGGCATAGCCTCCTGAGTAGCTGGGATTACAGGTGTATGCCTGCCTTGGTTTCAACATATATTGGACTTACTAGTGACTGCCTGGTGCTCCATTTCCATCACAATTCTCTACCTTTTACTTTAAAACTCCCCTGTTGCTGGGCATGAGCCCAGGAATTTGAGGCCAGCCTGGGAAAAAAATCCCATCTTAAAAAAAAAAAAAAAAAAAAAAAAGACAAGCAACTATGTATGTGGTGAGTTCCACAGAAAAAAGTAATCTGATTTCACCTAATGATTAGAGGGCACGCATATGTCTTTACTTCCCATTGAGTGACATGCACATTCCTCATGTCTAAGCCACTATCTTCAAGAGCTGGTGTTGATTTCTCACTGGAAAAAGCCACAAAATGCTGGAAACTTACAAGGTTTCTGCAGTGTCCTGGCTCCTGCAAATCCCACCTGCAGGGAGACCCTCAGGACAGTGCCACTTGAGGGCTCCACTTGTAAAGGCTCTTCCTCTGTCCTGGAAGTTTGCACAGATGTCTTCTCATTTTCTCTCCCAGAGGGACACCTGGACCCAAAGCAGCCAAGTGCTTCCAGTAGCAGCAGGCATGCAGATGACTGCAGGGTTGCAATAGTTTCCTTACTCACACGGATGAAACCCCAAAGAAACTCAGTGGGGAGCCATCTTGGAGCCACTCCTTTTTCATCTTCTCTGCTCGGTTGATAAATGTGGGCAAGTCCCGGGGTCCATCCTGCGTCTGTTCCTTCCCTGTGCACACCCGGACTCCAGGAGCCTCCATTCCTCTTATAGCCTCTTCAAATACCATCCATTTGCTCCAAACTCCTAACTTTCTGTCTCTAGTGTGATGCCTCCCCAGGGCTTCTCAGCATCTCTCCCATCCCTTTTTGGCATCTCTGCTCCAATAGCATCTTAGCACAAGTAGGCCTCCTCTCCATGCTCTGTCCCCAGGTGACTCCTGATTCCTGAAACCCAGCCAGCTTGTGAAATGGGAAGTCCCAATGAGTCGGGCCCTGCCCAAGGATCCCCTGCCTGACTCTGGCCCCTCCTTCTTCACCCTGGCCTCCCACCTTTGCCTTGGCTTTCTAACCACATCCCGGCCCCCAGTTCTTCCCACCTCCCCCTCCAACTCCCATTAGCCGTCTGGGTAGCCGGGACAGTAAATGGTGATCATCTTCCACATTCCAGAGGGACAGGAGCTGCCTCCTGTGAGCCATCTCTCATCCCATCCACCTTTGCCTAGAATAACTGTCGTGGGCAGATCCATAATAGGGCTATGGAGTGGCTAGTCCAGCACCCGGACTGCCTGCCCTTCCCATCTACCCTAGCCAGTCTCTCCCCAGGACTGAGCTGCATCCTGAGCTTTTGTCCAAGTGGCCTGCTGTTTCAGGCCACTGAGTCTGACCTATACTCCTATATCCCAAGTTGCAGACACATATCATTGGCAGAGAAGTCAGAGGGTGACAGGGCTGAAAATGGGGACAGCTAAGAGTTGGAGGAAGCCCTGGGTCATGATGTCAAAATCTCAGCACCTGGAGGCTGGACTGCTGGGCTGGGAGAGGCCTCCAGTCAAAGATACCCCCCATGCCCATCTCCCCACCATGGTAGTAGAGGCTCCTTAGAACATAACTCACATGGCCAGGGGCACTAGAACATTTTAGGAATACACAGAAGCAAGATCACGTAACTGTATCACATGGTGCTTTTGCCATCATTACATGGGTCCCCTAAAATCATTCCCATTTAATTAAGTTTTCCTCTTTGTGTTTTCCATTTTTCCTCTAGTATTTCCATGTTTTACTGTCATGTGAATGCTGGGATCTCACAGCATCCTCTGACCTCCAGAAGTTCTCCACCCAAGGAAGCAGCTTGTCTTTGCTGATCCAGACACAAGGCCCTGTGCACCGCAGCCAGGCAACCAGAGCTCTGCCGTGCCCTTGCACCTGAAAGAAAGCCCCGAGGGAGTCCGCCCTCATGGCCCTGTCCTCTTGAATGGCTGACTCTCACAGCTAACTCTACCCCTCACACCCTCCAGAAGAGGGGATGGCTCCCAAGCTTCACGCATGCTAGGCAAGCACTCTACCACTAAGCCGCACCTGGGACAAGCTTTGAGGGGTGAAGGATGAGTGTGTCCAGGCCATGTGTAGCATGCCTTTGTACAAATTCTAAAAATGGTTCCCTCTTCCCGGTGGACATGTCCCACTCCAGGACCTGGGGCTTTGTGCAGGAAAGGTGAGATGGACTTTAGGCTCGCCCCTTCCTTGCCCTGGCAAGGGCTCCACCTAAGCCCTCCCACCTGCAGTCTTAGCTACATCAAGTGGTTCTTTGACTTGAGCCAAACTTCACCACTGTCATCCTTCCATCCTCAGGCATCATAGATCTTTTTTAAAATATTTTTTTTAGTTGTAGATAGACACAACACCTTTATTTTATTTATTTACTTATTTGATGCTGGGGATTGAACCCAGGGCTTTGTGCATGGGAGGCAGGCACTCTACCAACTGAGCTATATCCCCAGCCCCTATTTGTTTAATTTTATGTGGTTCTGAGGATTGAACCCAGTGCTTCACACATGCTAGGTGAGCTTGACCACTGAGCTACAACCCAGCCCTGCATCATAGATCTTTAGATCATATTTCTGCCTTCTGTGCTGGTGGCACTTAGGCCTGCTGAATTCATACATGCTAGGAAATATAAAAGCAAAACGCAGAGACAAAAGCATCAAGAAGCCGGGCACGGTGGCACAAGCCTGTAATCCCATCACTTTGGGAGGCTGAGACAGGAGAATCACGAGTTCAAAGCCACCCTCAGCAACAGTGAGGTGCTAAGCAACTCAGTGAGACCGTGTCTCTACATAAAACACAAAATAGGGCTGGGGATGTGGCTCAGTGGTCGAGTGCCCCTGAGTTCAATCCCCAGTACCAAAAAAAAAAAAAAAGGCATTGAAAAAAAGAATTTTTTTTTGGAGAAAAAAGAAGGCCAGACCTCAAGGCTGGCTCACTAGTGAAAAAATTCAAGCAGATTTTTTTCTCAAAAAACTCACAAATTAGGGGCTTGGGGATATAGCTCAGTTGGTAGAGTGCTTGCCTCAAATACATAAAGCCCTGGGTTCAATTCCCAACACCACACACACACACACAAAAAAAAAACCTCACAAATTTACCAGGAGTATAATCAGTCTTAATTTTTCATATCATTATCATATCCACAAGGGTTTGTAAAAGTTAAGGATAAGTTTATGGGGGGGGATCTCAAAGTGTTATCTATTTTAGAGATTAGAGCTAGACAGAGGGGCCCAGGTGTTAGGTCTTTCCCACACCTCCAGAATGTATTAAGTCATAGTAACGACAAAGGGCTTTCTTGCAACTAGGTAAATATCTTTTGGGGCTGACCCTTGGACCGTATTTGTGCCATGTCAAGGGTCATGCTGAGTGGGTGTCTGGACTCCATCTCACAGCTTCTTCCTTGGTTCAGGCCTACAATGTTTATGACAAAGTATAGATATCCTCACTCTCCCCCTCCCCAGACCCACCTTTTCCTTTTCAATTACTTCAATTATTTGTTATTTCTAAAATTTATATTAATTTCTAAGCAAGCTGAGTACGGTGGTATGTGCCTAGTCTCAGCACTTGGGAGGCTGAGGCAGGAGGATCACTTGAGCCCAGGAGTTTGAGGTCAGCCTGGGTGACATAGTGAGACCACTGGAGCCTGGCAGTGAGGGAGCTGCCTTCCCACACAGCAATTGTCAAGAAGCTCATTCTGTGCATCAGCCTTCCTGTGGCTCACAAGTGGGAACACAGAAGAATTCCAAATGTGACTGAGGCCAAGGACATCTTTGTTCATACATGCGGGCTCTGAGTAGACCTTAAGTCTGCTGGATTCTGGTCCCAGCTGTAGACACGTTCTACCCTCTGGGACACCCATCCCCCCTACCTACTTAGCTGAGCAGAACTCCCTTCCACTCTGCTCCCAGGACTTACTCTGTTGTTTCCTCCTACAGGAAGCCCTCCTGGGATGCTCCCAGGCTCTCAAACTGCAGAGCAGCAAGGAGCCTGGCACGAGGGGTGGGTGCTGACCCATGTCCCTACTCCACTCCCATGTGCCCATGGTGCCACTCTGGAAAAAAAAAAGAGTAGGACAGTAAGGTTCTAAAACCAGATTTAATTCAGGACCTATTTCAACAGGGACAAAGACACCTACCTCATTATAGAACCCAGCTCACTTATGACTACAACAGGGATAAATGGGGATTTACAGTGAAGAAGCTAGGGTGGGGCAGGTGTCAGTGGATGAAAAAATACCAAGAGAGAGGGATTCTGCTTATAGGGACTAATGATGCTTGGGAAGGCAGGCCAGGGTGATGCGACTTCACCTGGGGATGGCAGAAGATGTGAGATTTGATCAGACATTGAGGGTGGGCCATGTTAAGAAGTGCCTCAGAGGAGCCTGAAGTCTGGTCAAGGAGAGAGAGCCTTTGTCACCAGCCCCTTGGACCTCCCCTGCCTGCAGTTCAGACACCCCACTGACACCTGCCCCACCCTAGCTTTTTTTTTTTTTTTAATATTTTTTAGTTGTAGGTGGACACAATATCTTCATTGATTTATTTTTATGTGGTGCTGAGGATCGAACCCAGTGCCTCACGCATGCGAGGCAAGCGCTCTACCACTGAGCCACAATCCCAGCCCCCCACCCTAGCTTCTTGCAGGGACCTGGACTTGGTCCAGCCTCACCTGGAGGGCACTTCCGTCATCTGTCTGCACCCAGGCCAGTAGAGGACTGTCTCCTCCTCCTTTCTGCCCCCTGACATCCCCAGTTCCAGTGGCCACCCACTCCCAGCATGCCCTGCAGCTGCCTGGCCTGAAGATTGTGATGGACTTGGGACCTGGGGCAACATGGACAGAAAGAAAGTTTTCCTCTGGAAGGACAATGGGCCGATGGAGTCAGTGGTGATGTCCCAGTGGTGTCAGGGATCACAGAACCAGAATCCCAAAGGGATCTGTTTCCTGCTGAACATTTTCCATTTTTATAGCTTAGTTCTGTCAGCTTCTCACTATCCACCTAGGTTACCTCGATGGTCTTTGGATGGCTCCCTGCCATTCCTGGATCCAAGGCAAATCATGACCCTCCCCTGCCTGCTACCTGGGGTTCTTGCTCAAGCCAAGTGTCCTCTGCCCCACTATGTTCCAGGTTCTGGCCATCTTTCAGGCTTGGCTACCCATCCCATGAAGGAGGATGGATCCCTCACCTCTGCTTTCTATCAAGTCCTGGCCCACAGCTCTCAGGCTATACTTCAGTCAGGATTCTGGCACTCAGACCTGATGTCCTGAAGTAGCAGCTGCATCTCTCACTGCTGTGCCCTCACCCCACCCTAGAACAGCTTAAGCCGAGGCTGGAGGGGCGGCTGCTTCCTTCCTGCCCCAGCCTCCCTTTGCCTGCCACCAGTACCCCTCCTCTAGGGAGGGAAAGATGCCACATTCAGTGTGGGCATGTTTTTCTTGTTCCTGCTTTCTCCTGCTCTCGAGACATGCACAGGCCCAGGCAGGCCTTGTCCCCAGGCAGATGGTCAATTCCCTCTCTTTCAGCTCTATAAACAGCTGGTGGCAGGTGGACATGGGCCCATTGTCTTTCTTTTTTCCTCCCCAGAAGGTGCATTGTATGCTTGCGGTTTTCCATGGGTGGTACTGGTTCCCTTCCTTGTATTTCCCCTCCTGGTACCTCCCCAGGAGGGAGGTAGGTGATTGAAGGCCTTGGTCATATCTACATTCCTGCCAATCATGTCAAAAAGTGGCATCAAGTTCCACCCCAATTCTCAATCATCCATTATAGGAAATACTATAATGCCTTGTCTACTTTATAATCGTCATCAAAATACCTTATTTATTGCCAGACAGGTTCTTACTTTTGAGTTCTGAGGGCTCCATGGTAAGTTCAGACACCCTGAATCCCATTCCTGAGCATGGGGCAGGGCTTAGCTGACTCTGGACAGATGTGTTTGATCCCCACACACTGTCCTGGGGCACAGTGAGCCCTTTTGCTCTTGCAGGTCCTCTCACTGATGACCCCCCCCCACTGACTTTCCCATTTCTCTTCCCACTCTCTGCAGCTCTGCTGCCCCACATTGGGCTGTCACATCTTTCTGCACATGATTCTTAAGAGTGGGGTGAGTCACACAGCTCCCATCTGAAGGCCTCTGCCTACCCTTCTCCCACCCACTTGGCAGGCAGACCTGAGAACCTCAGCAGGACCTGGCATATGGCAGATGTGCCAAGCATGTGGGCTGTGTAAAAATGTCTTCATGGAGCTGGGCACAGTGGTGCATGCCTATAATCACAATGGCTTAGGAGGCTGAGGCAGGAGGATTGCAGTTTTGAGGTCAGCCTCAGCAACTTAGCAAGACCCCGTCTCAAAAAAAAAAAAATTCTCATAGTGACAGTGCATGCACATGCGTGTGCACACACACACACACACACACACACACACACACACACACACCTGTGACCATGTCCTATGGTTTGTGTATGTCTGTAGGCTGGGAGTCCAGGGATAAGGTTTCAGACCCTGGTGGGAAGAAGGAAGGGGCACAGTCTTGGACCTTGAGAACCCACATGAAGGGGCAGCCAGAAGCACCAGTGGGCAGGACTTGCCTGGGACTGAGATTCATGGAACCTGAGCAGCAGGGTCAGTGTGCTTTCAGCAGCCTCAAGGCTGCACAAGAGCATCACAAAGACATTGTAGAGTGAAGGGGAGGGGAGAAGGAAGGGGCCAAGGCTGGAACCTGGGTCTTCCATGAAGAAAGGATGGCCTGGCAGGGTTATGCACAGGGTCAGTGCCTAAAGGCACCTGGAGCAGCCAGTTCCAGACTTAGGTGCCAGAAGGCTCAGGGCCCAGTGACTTCAGGACATGGGTGACCCAAGCATGGCCTACTTGGGACAGCTAAGCATTGCCCTAGATAGGTGCAGACTTTGGGATGAGGGGAGTTTTCTGTCAAAACTCAGCCAGTCTGAGGCTGTGGGTAAAGCCTGCTCACTAGCAGGGATTGTAGACCTGATGGGAGGAGCCAGGTGGTACTGAAGGCAGGGCGGAGGGAAGACTTTTACTTATTTTGACTGTAAAAATAAACACTGATCCTAGGTCTCTTATCAAGCAGTTGAGGTTTAATTCTCACAAAATGATGGATGTCACAAGTGTGTGGAGCAAGGAACATGGGTGGCAAGCCTAACTTTGGTCTGGGACATGCTGAGTTTGATGGATAGTGGGGCCTTTGCCTGTCTGCATCCCTCAGTGTCATGAGTGAAGTGAGTTTTGGAGACTGTGTCTGTCCAGGAACAGGAGGAAGAAGGGAAGACCCTCAGACATGAAATGGAAGGTCCAAGGGGTGGCTGCCTTTCCACTCAGCTTCCACCCTGAGGAAGGATCACTAGCTGAGGAGAGAGACTCAGGCAGGAAACCGACTGGAAGGAATACAGGGCCTGTGGAGTGGGAGAGACTGGTGGACTCTGCCTTTGAAAATCTCTGTGAAGAAGGGAAGGGGAGAAATTGAGTCTTAAGTAAGGATCAGGTCAGGACAGGCCAAGGTGAGAACTGACAGAAGCTGGAGAATGTGGGGCTCTTGCCTGACAAGGTGGAAGGTTCCAAGGCAGGAATAGGGCAGTGGATTCTCCGACTGCCTCCCCCTCATTCGTTCTCTACCCGGCTCTGGAACCTAAAGGCTGAACTCTGAGGGCTGTGTCCCTGGCCACAGGACAGTACTGGCAGGTGACAGGGTGCAGGAGGTAGAACTAGGGTTTTCTCCTTGCCTCATCCCCCATTGTCCCTCCACAGTCACAGCTTGCTACCTGGTGACCCCATCTCCACATCTCCAGTTCTGCCCTGACTCAACATCCTACTCTATACTCTCCTTCCGGCATAAGGGTGGCAAAGGCTGCCAGACTCCGGTGCCTCCACATTCCGTTGCTTCCTTTTACCTGGTGATGCCACTGGTTAATTGTTAATTCTCCTACTTCCCCTTTTTTGGAACCTTCCTGAGGGTGAATGTTTCTTCCTGTTGAACCTGACAGGTCAGGTAGGGTGGAGGAAGAGTCTAAGCTGGCAGTCCAGGGTTCAAAACCTTAGATACCCACAAGACCAGATAGGGGGTGCCCTGTGGAGGTGCATCTGGAGAAACGTGGTGGGGAACAGTGGGTACCAAGGAGAATGGCAAAGCCCCTCTCATCCACAGGGCTGATCACCTCTCAGGGCACTGATTAGTGCCCTGCAAACTACAGGCCCTGTGTTGCCAGAACTTGGGATTTTTCACTTTGTTTTTAAAATGGAAGTCAATTATAAATTGTTAGTTGTTAATTTAAAAACATCATTAGCCAAGTACGTCATAGCAAGGAATCAGATTCAGCTGGAAAGTGGCCAGGTATGCTTTGGGAAGGGCAAGGCTTGGGGCTGCTGCACTCTTCCCTCTCTTAGAGAGAGGTCTGAGTGTTCTTAAGTCCTAGAAGCTCACCAGCCAGGGGCTGAGGTTCTGGAGTGGAGAGGTTATGTCAGGCAGGAGTGAAGCTCCTTTGTCCGCAGTGGTTGCTGCCCTGCCTTGAGGGTCCAAGACTAGGCTCATTACAGAAATGTACCAAAAATATTGGTACATGTGAGATGGGAGCGGGAAAGGAGCATAGTCCACACCATTCCAGGCTGAGAAGAGCCCCGCTTCGGTGTCAGGATGGAGTGCAATGCTTGCTGAATCCAGGTTTGGGGATCCTCCCACCTATGACTTCGGCCTCCGCAAGGGCTGCCCTCCCTCCATTTCCCAGGGCCCGGACCACATGTTCCATGGGTAGCCTCCGCAACCCCAGGGCCTTCCGTACTAATGCCACGGTCCACTGGACCCCTCAGGGGGTGCCTGACCCGCACCCCCTCACACTGACATTCACTCAACGTCGGCCCTGCACACACCAGAGGCCTCGGAAGGAGATGGAATGGACCTGTGGGCACCTGACCCACCTGTTCCGGTCCCAATCCTCCATCGCTCGAGAGACCAACCATCCCTGTCCACATCAAGGTCTGGCTACACGCTGGCTGGCCCGACGGCCCAACAAGGGTGAGCGCCTCCCTTCCCTGTTGCGGGGTCCCGGGAGTGTCCAGTGGACTAATGGGAGGGCCCAGCGCAGGTCTGAGCACTCAGCAGGCGCTCCCCGGATCCTGGACGGACGAAGCCGGCCGGGTTGGATGCGGAGAGGATGCTCGGAGGGCTGGGCCTCGTGGGCGTACCCAGGGGTGGGGCTGGGGCTTCGCGCAGGCGGAGTCGTGGGTGCTCGCGAGCCTCCGAAGCGCGCAGCACCGACGAGCCCGGCCAGAGCAGAGCAGCCCGGGAATCCCAGGCTCCGCGACCGCGCACCGGAGGGACCCCCGTGACCGGAAGTCTCCCCCCGTCGGCACGGGCGGGGCGGGGCCGGCGGCCGGCACTTCCGGTGCCCACGCGCCGCCGCCGCTCAGCTCGCGGCCGTCACTTTGTGTAGCGCGGCCCCGGCGGCCCGCAGGCCCCGGCCCCGCGTCCGGCCTGCGGCTCGGCCCGCCCGGCGCGCGGTGAGTGGGTCGTGCGGGTGTCGGCGTCGCGGGCGGGCCGGCTCGTGCTGGGGGCGGCGAGGGGCGGGCCGCCCTCCCTCGAAGCCCGGCGCGGGAGGCCTGGCGACGCCGTGGGGCGGCCGTGGCGCTCGCGGTCGGGGCCTGGTGGGGCCGCAGCCGCAGCTGCGCGAGCCGGGCCTTCCTGTGGAGCGCCCACGCCCCGTGAGGCCTGCGGACCCCCGCCCGGGCCTGCGCGTTACGGGCGGGCCCCGACCCCCAGGGCAGGTCCAGGCAGGCACCACGGAGGGGGCGGGCCTGGGAAGACACGCGTGACACCTCGGGAGGTAGCCACCGCCTCCTCCGCTGTGGTGGCGAGGGCTGGGTCGCGGCCGCCCCCGCCTCCGGGGACACACCCATCCAGGAGGGGCTGTCACAGGAATGGCCTCTGCAGGAGGTGGAGGTTCGATTAGCCCCCTGGAGGGCGGGGTTGGAAGCAACTTGTCCTGGCGCCCCAGCCGGCTTTGTGACCTTGCGGGGGGGGAGGTGGGGGGTTCTGTGAGCCTTCCCTGATCTGCAAATGGAGGCCCCTGCTATGCTAAGTCATCTGTTGCCAGTAGGTGGGTAGAGGACCTCATTCCTGGAGGTTGGATGAAATCTGGGGTGTTCCATGTGGCCACAGAGCTGGGAGTGGAGCTGGCCTTTGGTGGAGGTCAGGATGAACTGGGGGAAGGGGAGGTGTAGGTGTAGGTACCGAGAGGACTGGTCCCCTAGTTCTTCCTGTGTGTGGTAACACTGGCACTTGGTTTGGCCCAACAAGTATTGGCAGGTCTGAGGAACTGGCTGGCTTGGCCAGGGGACTGGGATGTTCCCCGTGTATACACCTGCACCAGGAGCGAGGAGGTAGGGGTTGCTAAAACCCATGGACAAACAATGAGGGTGGTGGCAGCCAGGGAAGGACATATTCCTGGCAGATCAGAAGACCTGAAGGCCCCCAAGGTCAGTGTGGCCACTCAGAGAAAGAAGGTGACTAGTACAAGTATGCCACATATCTCCCAGTCGTGGATTTCCCTGGATCTGGGACTGTGGTGGAGTTTCGTTTTGTTTTTTTTAGCAGTTTTCAAACTTTTCTCCTCCTTGCAGGAGACATCACCCCCAATTCTATGTCTATGTCAATAAATCCTAGGGTGCAGTACGCTAGTGGAAATGAGTGACCAAGATGACCCAGGGATTTATGAAATGAAGCTTTTAATCTGACCCTTGCGGCTTCTGACCTGTGATCAGAGGTCAAGGAGAAGTGAGCAGAATGGGTTTCCAGAGGGCTGGTGGGCGAGGGAGGTGGGTGCGTGGGGCTGAGGAGACAGGAAGCAACCAGGGCCAAACTGCAGGAGCGTAAACTAACCTGCCCTGAGTTCCACTCTGTTCTGACTCCTGAGTCAGGGCACATGGAGCATCTGGCTCTGCTTGGCTCCAGACCTGTCTGCTCAGGGTCCCTAGACCTCTGCAAGAGTTGGATTTATCTCTTCTGTGGTTACCAGTGGGTAGACTTCTTGGGAGAAGGAATTTTTCCTGCTATTCTCATTAGAGGCAGAGAGTCTCTGCTGCTTCTGGGGTTTATTCTAGCTCAAAGACCCCCCCCCCAGTTGTGGAACCTGTTCTGGAACATGACAGTAAGCTCAAACACTGAGTTTTAAAAATACTGTCTTATCACATTAATGATAGATTTTGGGGTCACTTTTTCAGTAAGTACTGGAGTGCTTACTCTGTATCTGGAATGGCGGGATTCAGAGGGGAGCAAAAGGAGCTCGCACTGTTCCTCAGCTGACTGCTCTCAGGTAAAGAAAATGTGAGTGCTGCCAGGGACAGGAAGAGAACGGTGCTCAACAGTGGCCCAGAGAGTGGGGAAGAGAGTTCTAGCAAAAGAGGTGGCACATGTAAAGGTCCTGAGGTGGTGAGTGTGGGGCCTGTGTATTCCCAAGTCATGGGCTCTCTTCTTTTAATCTGACCCTTGTGGCTTCTGACCTGGGATCAGAGGTCAAGGAGAGGTGAGCAAAATGGGTTTTGTTGGGTCCCCATGTATAATGACCTGGCCTGGGGGTGTCCGAAGTTGCTTCCCCAGGTGGCAATCAGGCAGGAGATGGCTGGGCTGGTGCCCCATACTCAGCTTGATTTTACCACCTGAGGCCTGAGTGAGAAAAGCCCTCTCTGGGTCTGAAGTGGGTGGCATTTTGGAAACTGCTGCTGAGTGCTCAGTGGGAGCACCCACCAGGGCAAGGTGTAGCACATGTGGTCCTATGCTTCAGGCAATTTCCAACATCAGGGAGCCAGAGAGATGAGGAGTGGGTTCTAGGAGAAGCAGGAGGCTAGACCAGCCCTCCTGGGTCTAGTTCTGAGACCTGGGTCTTTGGGGTAGTGATTTTGAATCCAGTATGGGGGAACCACTGAAGGAGAAGTACAGCCATCAGGTGAGAGATGGTCTTTGGATGCTTGGGCACCCAGCCCCCAGACTTAGGCAGACCTGCACAGATACTCTGGCTATTAAACTATAGGTTTTAAAACAGCTGTTCAAAGCAGTTTGGAAAATGAGTATATGCTGCTGGAATAAAAGGGACAGGATATGGAGTAAGAGTCAGTCTCAGAGCAGTTTTCTCATGTGTGCCCATGGAACAGTGTTCACATAACCCTGGATGTATTTATACCGTGTGGTTTAGGTGTTCTGCCATGGTAGAGCTGGATGAGATGGGGTGAGCCCAATGTCTAGTGTGGCCACGTGGCCTGACATTTTGGTATACTTCTGGGCCTCCTGCCCCCCTACCCCCAGGATTCTGGGTTGAACTAGGTTGCTTTGAAATGGCCCTGTTCAGATCTGAGACACTGTTGAGGCAGGTGCTAAGTGACAGACACTGTCACAGGTTCATACCCTAAAAGGAGCCACAGAAACCAATTTATCCAAATGGTGACTGTCCTGACCTGGTGAATGTGCACTGTGAAGGAAGAAGGGTACCAGGGCTCCTAAGTTCCCATCTCCCTGGGTCCTCCGCCAGCATCCGGACCATGTGGCAGCATGGCTGAGTCTGCTCTGAGCCCCTGGGCTAAACTACCTGTGACGTCTGTGGGAAAGCAGAATCTTGTGGGCCTCTGGGGTTTTGGCATTTTATTCTTTAGGATTCTGTGACACCTAAACTTGAAGAAAGGGGTCACAGCATTTTATTTTATTTTATTTTGATCATCAATTAAAAAAAATTTTTTAAATGCATTTCAAGTCATAGTACATATATAGAGCTCAATTTTCCATCTCTCAGGTTGCAAACAAGATGGAGTCACACCATTCATGTCTTCATAGGTGTACCTGGGGTAGTGATGTCCATCTCATTCCACCATTTTTGCTACTCCCATTTCCCCTCCCCCCTCCCTCCCATCCAAAGTTCCTCCGTTTCTCCCATATTCTCCACCCCGCTTATGTATCAACATCCACTAATTAGAGAGAACATTTGGCCTTTGGTTTTTTGGGATTGGCTTACTTCACTTAGCATGATGTTCTCCAGTTCCATCCTTTTACCTGAAAATGCCATGATTTTATTCTCTTTTATTGCTGAGTAATATTCCATTGTGTATATATACCACAGTTTCTTTATCCATTCATCTATTGAAGGGCATCCACAGGTTGCTTCCACAGTTTAGCAATTGAGAATTGTGCTGCTATAAACGTTGAAATGGCTGCGTTACTGTAGTATGCTGTTTTTTAAGTCTTTAGGGTATAGGCCGAGGTGTGGGATAGGTGGGTCAAATGGTGGTTCCATTCTAAGTTTTTTTTTTTTTAATATTTTTGTAGTTGTTGATGGATCTTTATTTTATTCATTTATTATTTATACGTGGTGCTGAGGATTGAACCCAGTGCCTCAGGCATGCTAGGCAAGCGCTCTACCACTGAGCTATAGCCCCAGCCCCCATTCTAAGTTTTTAAAGGAATCTCCGTACTGCTTTCCAGATAGGTTGCACCAATTTGCAGTCCTACCAGCAATGTTTGAGTGTACCTTTTCCACCACATCCTCGCTAGCACTAATGTTAATTGCATTTTGGATAACTGCTATTCTGACTGGGGTGAGATGAAATTTTAGTTTTGATTTGCATTTCTGTAATTGCTAGAGATGTTGAATATTTCTTCATATATTTGTTTATTGATTGTGTACCTTCTGAGAAGTTTCTGTTTAGCTCCTTAGCTCATTTATTGATTGGGTTGTTTGTTTTTTTGGTGTTAAGTTTTTTGAGTTCTTTATATAATCCTGGAGATCAGTGCTCTATCTGATGTGCGTGTGGCAAAAATTTGCTCCCAGAATGTAGGCTATCTGTTCACCTTATTGTTTGTTTCTTTTGCTGAGAAGAAGCTTTTTAGCTTAAATCCATCCCATTTATAGATTCTTGCTTTTATTTCTTGCACTTTAGGAGTCTTGTTAAGGAAGTTGGAGCCTAATGCAACATGATGAAGATTTGGGCCTACTTTCTCGTCAGTTAGGCACAGAGTCTCTGGTCTAATTCCTAGGTCTTTGATCCACTTTGAGTTTTGTGCATGGTGAGAGATGGGGGTTTAGTTTCATTTTGCTACATATGGGTTTACAATTTTCCTAGCACCATTTGTTGAAGAGGCTGTCTTTTCTCCAGTGTATGTATTTGGCACCTTTGTCTAGTATGAGATAACTGTATTTATGTGGGTTAGGCTCTGTGTCTTCTATTCTCACAGGGCATTTTATATCGCCCATGCTGGCCTAATGATGAACCTAAGTCCATGGCCCACTTAACTTTTTCCAAATATCGTGGACAGTGAGAGGAAAGGGCAAAGGAGAGGGTGATGCCTACTCATGGCCCCTTTTCTCCCACAATAGGACAGAGCCTGACCTGCTGGCTTCTTGATGCTGGTCTCACCTTTTACCTGACGAGGCCAGTGAGTCCCTCATCTTTTCCTTCCACCCACTGAGCCTCCCAGGTGTCCACAATCTGGTTGTGCTTGGGTCTCACCTCTGACATTCTCTGTTGGCCTGGTTCATGTGTGCTGAGGACTGGATAAGCATCTTTGTTCTCTGTGTCAGATGGGCTATTCCTTGTAGACTACCCTTGAGCTGTGTTGCCTGGATTCAATGCTTCTCATCCTTGAGGATAAAGATGTAGGATAAATACTTGACTCGCTCCAAAACTGGGTAGCAGCTCATACCAAATGTGTAGTTGTTGGTGAGAAAGTAGAGGCCATGTCCCAGGGCCTATGCAGGTGGCCTTTCTGGGTGCAGAATGTGCTGGTTGCTCAGCATAAGACGGCGGGTAGAGCCCCAATTCTTCCTCAGCTTTAGTGACTTAACCTATATCTCCTGTCTTTATTTTAGGCTGCGTGGAGGCTTGTTCCCAGGGAAGATGGCAGCTCTTCATACAACTCCAGATTCTCCAGCCACCCAGTTGGGGAGGGTAGAGGATGGGTCAGAGAGTGATCTTGACCAGGAAGAGGAAGAGGAAGAAGAAAAGGGGAAAGAGGTGGAAGATGAGGAGGAGGAAGAAATAGTAGTGGAAGAGGAAGAGGAGGAGGACATGACAGAAGTGGTGGAGGAGGAGCAGGTGCAGGAGGTGGCAGAGGTGGAGGTGGAGGCTGAGGTGGAGGAAGAGGATGATGATGACAATGACATGGAGGAAGTGCTGGCAGAGGAGCAGAGTCCAGGGTTGGGGACCCCTGAGCCTCTTAGCCATGGTGGTGATGCCAAGTCCCCAGTTCTTCAGGAAAAGGGTAAGAAAATTAGCCAGTCCTTGGGGGAGGAAGTAAAAAGGGTTGGGGCAGGCCATGCCAAGGACTTGGCCATGCCAGGGAGTGCTCTGGGGCCCCCTAGGGTAGAGCCGGAGCTAGAGTGGCAGGGACTAGGTTCTGAAATATGGGAGCGCTAGGAGCTCTAGCACTGCTTGCTGGATGGGCAGAAGTTGACTGAATGACCAGACCAGGTGCTCATGGGCAGCTGGCCCCTAAGAGGTTTTCCCCACAGCCCTGCAGGCTTCCCAGGTTCCAGCTACTGCTCAGGAGGAAGATCTGGAGGAAGAGGAGGAGGAGGAGGAGGAAGATGAGGATGATTTCCTTACAGCTGGGTCTCAGGTGAGCTCCTCTTGCTCACTTGGAACTCATGTAACCTGGGGAGGGCTTCCTCATGGGGCTTTACACATGAAGTCCTGAAGACCTCTGGGCAGTGGCACTGTGATCCTCGGGTAGGACCCAGGCTCTGAGCCAGGACAGGGCTGCATGTCTCAGGCTCAGGAGTGTGGTTCTGCTTGCCTAGGGCATGGCCCTTCCTAGGCAGTCGGATTGTCCCGATTGTTTCGGTAGGCACCCACTTACCTGCACTGTGCATGGTGACTTCAGAGGCCTAGCTGTTCCCCAAGATCAGACTGCTCCCTTCGCCTGGAGTGCCTGTCTCCTACTGAGGGTCTGCTTTCCTGCAGTTCAGTGAGATTAGCCACTGGTGCCCACATAGTTTAGTTGGTTATCACTTTAATGGGGGGGGGCACCTGGCTTCTCAACGAGTTGGGGTCGAGAGAGACGAGACGGAGAGAAGAAGGGGTCCCCGGGGAAGATGATGTGGAGTCTCTCTGGACGGTGGTGATCCGCGGAGCCAAATTCCCCAGGCCCTGGGGTGTAGGTAAAAATCTGCTCTGCCCCAGGGAGACGCAGAGACACCTGGAGCCAGAAACAGGGACACCAGAGCGAGGAGCAAAAAACACCGTTTATTCTAGAAACTACAGAAGCTTAAATATACTCTTAGACCAATCAGATCCAAAGGTCACAAACAAAGGGGTGCTCTTAGGCAAGAGCACAGTCTATTAGCATAGAATGGGGAAGGATGGAAGGGAGGGGTTGGAAGATATGGAGATGCTCCTACAGTTGGTGCCGCTTGTCTGCTCAAGAGTGGACCTTCACACTGTTAATGTTGCCACAGCATTTGCTTATGAATAAGGGGCTATAGGGTTTGGATTCTGTTGTCTCCTGACCCTGATGTGAGTCTTGCCTTGGTACCCTAGGAGCTGGATCCTTCATCCTCTCTGAGCCCAAGTCCCTGGTTTCTACCTTCAGGGCCCTACCTTCCAGGGCCAGGGTGTGGCCTGAAAGCTTTAGCACTTCTGGGTATCTATAGACCCAGTGACTATGAGATGCTGGCTGTGTCCCTTTGAGATCCATGTTTTAGGGCTTCAGTATTTTCTCTCTGACTTTATCATGTGGGCTGTCTGTGTGGGGGCTCCCTCAGCTTCTAACCAGGGCAGTGTCTGGGGCTGTTTTTCCAGGGACTGGTGACCTTTGAAGATGTGGCTGTGTACTTCTCTCTGGAGGAGTGGGAAAGGCTGGATGCAGACCAGCGGAGCCTCTACCGGGAAGTGATGCAGGAGAACTATGGGATCTTGGTATCCTTGGGTAAGGAAGGGCCTTTTGTTCCTTATAGGCAACCTCCTACAATGACTGTAAGGGGCTTAGTTGTCAGAGGGGGTGCTTCTTGAGACTCAGGGTCTTGGAGCAGGGAGGTACTGGGTCTAGCCTACCCTCAGGAACCTCAGGACCACTGTGACCTCTGGGAAAAGTGGTTTGGGTATCTGAGCCAGGTGGCTGTGTGGTATGGAGCTCTGTGCTTCATGGCCCCAGAGGCTTTGAGGGGGAGAGGCAGGTTAGACCATCCTACAGGTGAAGGTATATGGGGCAGGGCTTGGGGGGAGGAGAGGAGGGTGGTGAGGGCAGGGTATGAGTGAAGGGATGCAGAATCTTCCAGAGCAGTGCAAGGTGGTGGTGGTGGGGCTGGTCCTGGAATGGATGGAGAGAAGGAGAGGATCTGAGCATGGATAGGAACAGCTGCTTTGCAGCTGCCGTCTGTTTCTCTCCTGGGCAGGATACCCAATCCCCAAGCCGGATCTGATCTTCCGCCTGGAACAAGGGGAAGAACCTTGGGTCCCAGATAGCCCTCACCCTGAGGAGGGAGACATTGTCACTGGTGTCTACACAGGTGAGCATGAGATAGAATTTTGTGAGATTTCTGCCAACACAGCTGCTTAGAGCTATTGTCTTTTCTAAGCTCTCTGCAGACCTGGCACCTGATCCCTCTGCTGTCTTAGACAGTCTCGGTGCTGACTGGCGTGTGGAGTGGGTTCCATGGAGATAGGGCACTCCCCATGTGCTGTTTTTGTCTCTTGGGTCCTCTTAGTCCAGTTCCAGAGGCCCAACAACTGGAAGGTTCTTAGAGAACCTTAAAAATGATTCCCTCTCCCTACCTTGGAACCTGGGATTGTTGTTATTATTATTATTATTTTAATTAATTAATTTTTTTTGGTAAATGAGGGCAGTGGTCAGGACTTTGGCTCAGAGCTGAGGCTATGTACTAGGAGCCTAGCAGAATGTTGGTGTAGCCTTTCTAATACTGAGACTATCTAATCCTCTGGCTTCTCCACCCATGTGACCATTTCTGCAAAAAAAGTCCCCCTCAGCCTTTCCCGTCCTCCCTGAAAGTCCGTAGGCAGGCCTTTGGCTTGGGTGGGTAGGCTGGGGCCTTCTGGAGAGGAGATTTTGGAGTGGCGTGTGAAGAAGACGTTTGGGGTGCCGAGTTCCTCTGGAGGCCTTGGACCTACCTCTGGCTCTGTTCCTTCAACTCTCTGAGCCCTGCTTTATCATTTGGGGAATAAAGAATGTGAACCAAACCCATGGTTTCCAACCTGAGCATTGGGACTCTTGGTTGTGTTGAGGTACAGTGAAATCACAGTCACTTTCAGTGTTTCAAAGTGTGCAGTGGAGGCTTTTGCCCCACAGGCATCTGTGGCTTGAGTCCGCAGTTATGTCAGCCTAGCGAAGGCACTGAGCAGACCTGGAGCAGCCATACATGTGTTTTGAAAGAAAAACACAAAAACAGACTGCATTAACATTATACATGTTCTTATCAGAGCATCTGCACTTGCAGTGTCGTCTTGTGACAGCTCTGTTCTGTGCAGGTCGAGGAGGGCTTGTCGGCCTCCCTTTAGACAAGGAAATTGGCTTCTCAAGTGGTTGGTGTGTGGTGAGGCCTCGTGCCCTGTCTGCACTCTCCCTTCACTGTGCCAGGCACCCTTCTGCTGAGTCTCCAGGTTCTTGGGACCCTCCTGGGATCTTTCCTGGGCTTCAGAATTGGAAGGATTCCTTCTGGCAAGAAACAGTGCTGCTTCCCTGGGACGAGGGGTTTGCTTCCTCATTTCCAGTGCTTGGTAAGAACAGGCACCGTGTCTCATTCACCTGCCTGTGTCCATGGCGTTCAGAATGGGTGTGGTGAGACTGATGGCAGCTTCCAGCAGCCTGCAGGTGCTATTCCAGCCAGACCAAGCCTGGCACCATGGGGTCCCAGAGGGCCAGCTGATAACTCCCACCCCTCAGCACCTGGCTCCTGCCCTTCTCCTGAAAGTGAAGGAAAGAAGAGAATTACAACACCCAGGATTGAACCGGCTTAAACATTACACAGGAAAAGACAAAGAGATGAAGTTTAAAAGGCAGCAAGAGGTAGAGAGACACACTAAGGTGAGAGAATCCAATGATCAGCAAATACTGCCAGCAGTTCTGGAGCCTGAATGTGGCTGCCCCCAGCAGATAGAGGCACACTTGTTCCCCTCTCTCACCCACAGCATGCAGAGGCTGGCACTAGGCTTCTGGGGGTTTCTGCTTACACAATTGTGAGCACCTAAGGAAACCTCAGACGCCAGTCCCTTAGGTTTCACATAGCTATGCCTTAGAGGGGACCTTAACTATTACTGAACTCCTCTTTTCTAGTTCTAGCCAGGAAACAAAGGACTTGGGTCTTATCTTGCCCTAGACCCCTGGACTTGGTGCAGATGGAAGGGAAGGAGTGAGGGGACACCCTGGCAAAGAGGCAGCCTCTTTAGTGCCTAGAGCAAAGAGCTGGTTCAGGTTTCCTGGTGCTGGAGGCTCTGACTGGGGTGGGCGTTGGGAGGATGTAGGTGAGAGGAGGGTAGGCCTGTCCCCTGGCCTGGGAGTGCTTTGTTTTCTGAAATCATTTTGAGGTGGGCCAGGCCTTGGCACCATATCCACACACAACCTATGAAGGGATTGAGGCCATAGAGGTCACTGGTCTTTCTTAGGTCACTTACCAGTGACAAGGAATGGCCTAGTTCCTATCCTCAGAGGAAGGCCACCTGCTTGCAGGCCTGTCAGCCTGGCCAGGACCTGGCCAAGAGGACAGATCCCAGTTAGAAGCCTGGCTGCCTTCTCAAGCTTGAGCTGATGAGCCGGGCTGAGGCTGATGTCTCTGATGTCCTTCCCCAAATAGGAGGGGAGGCTGCTGATGCCCACCAACCTGGGCATTTCACCCTCATGTACCTTTTCCCTTAGTGCTGCCTCTTGACAGTGGCAGGGGCTCTTGAGCCTAGCTTGAGTTTGTGTCTGGATAAAGGTTTGCAGGGTGGGGAGGTGGGAGGGCAAATGCAGGTGCTGATCTTATTCAGGGATCTTGGGGAGGGTTATCTGAAGGACAGAAGCCCATAACTTTAACTCTTCCCAAGGCCAGGCCAGCTTGGGCCAGGAGACAGTTTTTTGTGTATGCTGAGTGTCCCTTAGCCACCTCTGTAGTACCTGGAGGCATCTTCCCCTGCCCTGTGTCCAGGGCACTTCTTGGAAGTGTCTGGGGTGGGAGGGGTTCTGCCATTGGGCCACGAGACATCAGAGCATGAGAGTCAGCTTCTTACAGATAGAGCAGGGCCTGGGCAGAGTGAGGGAGCTTGTTGCTCTCTGGGTTCTGGTAAACCTTTGGCCTGATTGAAGGGCAGTATTACCTTTACTGTCTCCAGGGGTCTCTAGGCCTTCAGGGTACCAAGTGCTAGTGACAGGGTAATTCCAGAATAGCTAATGCCTCAGCCCTGGAGCTGCCTCTATGCCCCTGCCACCTTTCCTTGTTAGAGAGAACTTACCTGCCCAGGTGCACAGGGTCAGTTAGTAACCTGTCTGAAGTTAGGGATTGGGGCCCAGCCTCCTAGGGATCTGTGGCCATGTGTGCCTGGCAGTAGAAAAGGGACATAGCCCAACAGCCTAATATTTGAGACAACAAAGTCTCAACAACAGGGAGGACAAAGAATAAACAGCAAGGGGAAGCCTTGGAGAATCAGTAGTGACACATGGCAGGGGCGGCCCCTGATTCCAGTTGCAATGCCTCTTTAGCATGGCTCCAGGCACTTGACAGCTATTTACTTTGTTAACCCTTGCAGCATTTTTGAACCTCAAAGTGAGATTATAGATGGGGAAACTTTAGTTAAGTGATTTCCCGCAGGTCCCATGGTAGAAATGGGCTTGGGATCCCAAAAGAGCTGATCCCCTTGGCTGCCCCTCAAGAGACAGCAGGGCAGATTGGTAAAGGGTCATCAGCCTGTAGGAGAAGCCCTGCCATGGAGCTTGGAGTGGTGAGCCGATGCTAAGTTCTTCAAGAGCCCAGCGTGTTCAGCTTTGAAGAGGAGCCCAACACTGTCCAATAGGACTTTGTAGAAAGCAGCTGTGACTAATGTTGGGAGGAAGGTGGGAAAAATTACGGTGACAACCCACAGTCTTGGGGTTTTTCATTCATTCCCTTGACACCCATCTGCCGAGGGGGCCTTCTTTAGACTGCCTGTGCCAGCTCCTGTCACCTGCTACTTCCTGGTAGGCCAGAAACCTGTTTTCACTGGGGTTGGACATGGACTGTAAAAGTGTCCTTGTGGCCAAGTTCTGGTAGGTTCTCCTTTCCTAGATAGCTGACTTTGATCCCTGATCTGCCTCTACATTTTATTTGTAACCCCTTGTGATCCCTGAGGATCTTCGCAAAGGCCTAGCTAATCAAGATCAGATCCTTGGAGCAGATGTTAGGTGCAAGGAGGTGAAATGCCAGCTCTTATCCCCAGGGCTTCTCCACTCTCCTCTGTGGTTCTGGATGAAGCAGCCATGCTCAACCCTCGCGGCCATTGTTGGATCACTGCCTGTCTCACTGTCCTCCAGCTATTGAGGAACACACCCCATATCCTGCCCCCCGCCTTTATTTTTGGTACCGGGGATTGAACTCAGGGGTACTTGACCATTGAGCCATATTCCCAGCCCTATTCTGTGTTTTATGTAGAGACAGGGTCTCACTGAGTTGCTTAGCACCTCACCATTGCTGAGACTGGCTTTGAACTTGCAATTCTCCTGTCTCAGCCTCCCAAAGTGCTGGGATTACAGGTGTGCACCACCACACCTGGCCTCCAAACCCTTTTTGATCTAAGTGACCTGTCTGCCCCTGGTTGGAGTCTGACAAGTAGAGTTGATGAATCCTTACCTGGATCCATAAAGGGCTTTTGTGTCTTATAGGTAGCAAACATCCTGCAAACCCTGTCCCTGGAGTAGCTGTTACACTGGACTTCCCCATTCCAGGGCCAAGACCTCCAGACCTTGTGCCACTTTAACAGCAGAAAATAAAGAGAACAGAGACTGGTCTTGGAGTCTGCTAGTTTTCAGGGTTCCCCAGGTCTGTTCCCAGTGGCCTGATATTTTCTGAGATCTCAGTTGCAGGCAGCTCCAACTTCCCTGGTTCTTGAGTGCCCCTCCTCTCCCTCACTGGGTGTGAGTGGTGACCCCCATCACCTTACTGAGTGTTCAGGTATGGCCTCACCACTAGTCCTTGCTGTTGGACTATGCCAGCTCCAGAGGTAATGGTGAGCTCCTCCAAGTATCTGTCAGGATTGGCGCACTCTACAGAGCCGGTTGGGGTCGGTGAGTAGGGGCTCACCATCCTGGACCAGCAGGCATCCTACTGGTCTTGAACTGTGGGGAAAAGTGGTATTGTAGAGCCCTCCCAGTTCCTGGCAGGGAGGTGGTTCTCACTGGCCCTGGTGTCCAGCTCTTTGAGGCTTATTGATGCAACAAATGGTTATTGATCCTTAACTAGGTCCTGAAGGCAGACTACCCTACGCAGAAATCTGCCAAGAAATTTTATTTGTTCAAGTGTAAATTTTGCCTGTGTTAGGGGCCTCTAATTGGAAAGTACTCAAGACTCATCAGAACCAAAGGGAGGAGCCTTTTGATCTGATCATCAGCCCAGACTGCCTGTCTCTCTGCCAGCTCATCCTTGCCCCAAGGGGTACTCCAGCCTTCTCAGATTTGGGGAAGAGTTGCTGTCAAAGAAGGGCACCCAGTGAAAAGCACCTGGGACTTTTATTTGCCACTTGGAGCAAAACCACTTCTTTTCACTCAGTAGGCATAAGTAGTAGTTGGTGATGAACTCAGGTTAATGACAAACTTTTAATTTAAAGCTTATGTTAACTTACAATAGCACAATATTATTAACTATAGAAAACTTAATTTGAAAAATAAAATAACCCATTTTCTTGTCCTTAGTATGATCCATGTATTTTTTTTTTCCACAACTGCAGTCAGGCCCGTGCCATTTGGTCTGGCTGCACTGCACCTGGCAGTGTGCTGTGCTTCCCATGAGACTGTGGGTCACCATATAGAATGTTATACAGAACAAGGGCCTGGCAGGGTGCAGCATTTGATGTGAGGGGGCCAGCCTAGACTTCTTTTTTTTTTTTTTTAAATATTTATTTTTTAGTTGTAGGTGGACAGAATATCTTTATTTTATTTTTATGTGGTGCTGAGGATCGAACCCAGTGCCTCATGCATGCTAGGCGAGCACGCCACCACTGCGCCATAACCCCAGCCCCCAGCCTAGACTTCTGAGAACCCATGGACTCCCGTATCAAGGGTAAACTCAGTGGTCCAGGCTGCCCCAACCAGCTGACAGCTAAAATGGGCCAGTCTTGGCTGTAGACCCAAGTTGGGCTGGAATAAGTTTCCTAGGCCCTGGCTGTTCGAAGCTTGAACTTTCCAGTTGCTGGGATCTGAAGGGCATAGTGCAGAATGTACGGGAGAGCAGGGATGCAGGTGCTCTGAACACCTGGGCCTGCCACGGGCCAGGCAGTTTCTGTGTGTCCCCAGTGTGAATTAGTGTGGGCTCCATACACAAGTTCCCCCCTGTATATCACGGTGGCAGGCTGCCTGCACACTGATTTCATAAAAAGGAGACTACAGACTTGACTCCAGAGGGGTAGAAGGGAAAGGTTGGGTGCAGCTCTGTGGAGGAGGGACAAGTAGCTAAAACTTGGGGGTGCTCACAGTGTGCCCATAGCCCCAGTAGGCTTGGGGTTTCCCAAATGCACACCAGTGCAGGAAACCCAAGCTGAAGAGTGGCTCATGGGGAAAGATGGGTTCTAAAGGGGAAAGGGATTCAAGAACCTGCACGCAACAGGTTCTACTTTGGGAGAGGGAGAGATGCTGAGCAAAGCTTAGGTGCTTGTACAGGTAGGTCTTGAGGATACTGAGGGTGCTGAAACCTCCAGGCTGCACTGCCCTCTGCTAAGCTGGCTGGCTTGGAAAACATCCCATGTCTCCTCTTTTTTGGGAACAGGATCCATTATGGGCTTAGCTTTGGGACTCAAAAGAACCTGCAGACAGGGCTGGGATTGTAGCACAGTGGTAGAGTGCTTGCCTCGCATGTGTGAGGCACTGGGTTCTATCCTCAGCACCACATATAAATAAATAAAGGTCCATCAACAACTAAAAAAAAAAAAAAAATTAAAAAAAGAATCTGCAGACAAGCTCACCCATTTTGCAGTCCCAGGTCCTTCATAGGGTGGTGAGCCCTGGAGGGTGCTCCAGAGGTGAAACTCTGACCTTCCTGGGAGGGATCCCCACATGTGATGCCCCACATCCAGAAAGTCCCCAACTGGGTGTGTTTGTGTGTGACTTTATTGTCCCTGGGGCAGCCAGGGCTGGTGGGGGAAGAACAATCCCTCATTTGGGTTAGTGGAGATGCCTGCTCACAACTAGAGGGAGGCCGCAATGCATGAAGAACTTGAGGTCCCTTGGAGGCCATGATTTCTCAGGGCAGGCGCCTGCCAGGAGTTCTGTCACGTTCCCTTGCCTCTCACTTCTGGTTTAACTCTGTTGTCTTCAGGAGCCTGGTTCTGGAACGATGATATAGAGGACCACGAGGAGGAAGATGATGAGGACTTCCTGGCAGAGATGGCAGAGGAGGAGAATGAGCCGCCAGGGCTATGGTCTGCGGCCTACGGCGTCGGGGACGTGCCTGGGACATGGGGCCCCGATGACTCAGATTCAGCACAGACTCCTGAAGAGTGGGGGCCCGAGCCAGGTGGCCTCGGGGTCCTGGCAGAGGAATGCGAGGCAAAGCCTTTCTTACCTGGCCGGGAGCCGGGCGCGAGCCTTCTGGCTCCCTGGTCATTCCCCACCGCAGTGGCTGCCTCCACAGGGCGGCCTGAGACCACTTGCGATGTATGTGGCAAAGTATTCCCACACCGGTCACGGCTGGCCAAGCACCAGCGATACCACGCAGCTGTAAAGCCCTTTGGCTGTGACGAGTGTGGCAAGGGCTTTGTGTACCGCTCACATCTGGCCATTCACCAGCGCACACACACCGGCGAGAAGCCCTTCCCGTGCCCGGACTGCGGCAAGCGCTTTGTTTACAAGTCGCACTTGGTCACGCACCGACGCATCCACACTGGCGAGCGGCCTTATCGATGCGCCTTCTGTGGTGCGGGCTTCGGGCGCCGCTCCTACCTGGTGACACACCAGCGCACGCACACGGGCGAGCGACCCTACCCGTGCCCACACTGTGGTCGTAGCTTCAGCCAGAGCTCTGCACTTGCGCGGCACCAGGCTGTCCACACAGCTGACAGGCCGCACTGCTGCCCAGACTGTGGCCAGGCTTTTCGCCTGCGTGCCGACTTCCAGCGCCATCGGCGTGGTGGAGGCTGTACAGAACCCAGTGGCGATGGCCCGCGACGGGAGTCCAGCGAGATGACGGCTACAGCGGGGCCTGAGGAGCAGGAAGCTGGGCCCGAGAGGCCTCAGGAGTCTGAGGCCGTCGTCGAAGCGGATGGAGACACCGAGACCGAGGCCAGAGAGGAAGTGGCGGTGGAGGTGCCTGCTCCTGAGAGCAAGAAAGACCCGGAGCCAGACAGGCGGTTCCTGGAGATGGGCAATGGTTTGGGGGAGGGCGAAGGCCCTTCCTCGCATCCACTTGGTTTTCACTTTCCTGTGCACCCCAAGTCTTGGCTCCATCCTGACGGCTTTCCGATCCTGGGCCTCCCAGACTTTGGAGAACGGCTACCGGCAGACGGGCGCCCCTTGCAGAGACCATTGGGAAGCCCACTGTCATTGGTGGAAGGCACCGGGCTAGGCTGTGACCCTTTCGGTGGCAGCGGTGCTGGGGGCGGTGGTGGTGCCCTGCGCGCCTTCGGGCCAGCGGTTGGGGGGCTGCTGGCAGAGCCGGCGCCCGCCGCGTTGGCTGAGGAGGAGAGTCCATGGATCTGCTCGGACTGCGGCAAGACATTTGGGCGCCGTGCCGCTCTAGCCAAGCACCAGCGCTACCACGCGGGCGAGCGGCCTCACCGCTGCGCTGACTGCGGCAAGAGTTTTGTGTACGGCTCGCACCTGGCGCGCCACCGGCGCACGCACACAGGGGAGCGGCCCTTTCCGTGCCCCGAGTGTGGCGCACGCTTCGCCCGCGGCTCGCACCTAGCGGCACACGTGCGTGGCCACACCGGGGAGAAACCCTTTGTGTGCGGCGTGTGCGGTGCTGGCTTCAGTCGCCGCGCTCACCTGACGGCGCATGGGCGTGCGCACACAGGTGAACGGCCTTATGCGTGCGGCGAGTGCGGCCGGCGCTTCGGGCAGAGCGCTGCGCTCACTCGGCACCAGTGGGCACATGCGGAGGAGAAGCCACACCGCTGCCCCGACTGCGGCAAAGGCTTCGGCCACAGCTCGGACTTCAAAAGGCATCGGCGCACGCACACGGGAGAGAAGCCCTTCCGCTGCGCCGACTGCGGCCGTGGCTTTGCACAGCGCTCCAACCTGGCCAAGCACCGGCGCGGCCACACGGGTGAGCGGCCTTTCCCGTGCCCCGAGTGTGGCAAGCGCTTCTCGCAGCGCTCGGTGCTCGTGACCCACCAGCGCACGCACACGGGCGAGCGACCCTACGCCTGCGCCAACTGTGGCCGCCGCTTCTCTCAGAGCTCGCACTTGCTCACTCACATGAAGACGCACCGCGGTGCGACGGGCGCGCCGGGCCAGGCAGCAGCAGCGGCCCCTGCGCCTAAGGCCGAGGCGCCCACGAAGGGGCTGCCGAGTGCTAATGCGAGTTCTGGGTCGGGGGAGCGCGGCAGCACCTTGCTGGAGTTTGCCGGTGGGACAAGCTTCGGCTCCGAGCCTGCGACTGCGTTTGCGGGGCCCTCGGGCGCCTATGAGGAGAGCATCATGTGAGGGGCTGGAGGCTGAAGGAAGCGCAACCCACTAGGTCACCGGCCCCTCCCCTGGGCGGCTCGGGCGCAGGCCGCTGCGGGCCCGCCCCTTGCTCCTCTGGCTTGGGAGTGGGGCCAAGGGTCCCAGTCCTGGGTGAGGTGCCTTCCTTCAGCCCTGGGCTTATTACCTTCCGCCCTGTGGTCTCCGGTTTCCCTTCCGCCGGGCCCTAGAGGGAGGCGCTGTTGCTCCCGAGCTCTTACGGCTGTATGGGGCGCGCTCCAGAGACCAGAGCAGCGAGTGGAGGCGGCCAGGGCTGGGGTCTGCCACTCCTGACAAAGACTGCAACATCTCTGGGTCTGTGCTGCCAGGCAGGGCGGTAGGGATAGCGGGCGAGGCTATTTATTTTACTGGGATTCCAATTTGGGTGGCCCAGATAAGTGACTTAGGAGTTTGTAACTGGGTTTTACATCAAGGTAGGAGAAGCCCTTGTGTCAGGGGAGGGTGGGTGGTCGAAGTAAGAGCATCCAGCTGCTGGGGTGGGTCAATGCCAAGTCCTGGCTTCTGGTGGGTTCAGCTGAGAACTTCTTCCCATTCCATAGTGGGAGATTCAGGGACCTTTTGGTGGTTTGTATCAGAAAGTTTTAAAAACTGTGTGTGTGACAAAGGGAAGCCTTATAGGTTTCTAAAGAACTGTGTTCCTCCGGAATCCAGGGAGGAAATGGAAAAGCTTTGATTCTGACTGTTGACTGTGGATATTTATTTCTGTCTCTAGTACAGCCGGAAGAACGTAGGAGGAGGAGAAAAAGGCAGAAACCAAATTTGTGGCCAGGGCTGAGGGGTTGTAGATATTCGCAGGGTCCCCAGAGAGTTTGAAGCTTTATTCTCTGAATTTGCTCACTCTGTCATCACTGAGATCAGCTAGGCACTAGCTACATTGCGTGGGTTTTGGTCTCAAGTTTCCTAAGTCCTTTGGTCCTCCCACCTCTGGCATCTGGAGGTGGCACACTCAGACATACTTGGGACACCGTGTGCAGGTTCTTACACACCTAGGTCCTGGCTTTCAGTTCTCTGAGCTGCCATTTCTCCTGGAGCAGGGGGACACATGAAGACCTGCCCTTCTAAGCCCAGTGCTCATTTATATTAAAGCACTGAGATTAGTCCGAGGACCTTTCCCCACATCCCAAACTTAGTGGCCTACAACCTCCACATGTCCCTTTAACTGCTTCAGTCATTATTCTACACTAGAAACAAGTAGTGTTTCTGTCTAGATTCACATTTCACAGATGGGTCAGTGGAGGCACTGAGGGTTTGGTGACTTGCACAGTGGCTACCCACAGGTTGTGGACCTGAGCCCATAGCTCAGTGATAAACTAAGCAACCAACTATGCAAGGCCCCTGCCTGGTGGATGCCCCACCCTCCAGACTGGACTGTTGGAAGCCACTGGGCAGCAGCTGAGGTACTTCTCATGTGAGGCCCCCCTCCTTTGTGCTCTTTGGGCCAGTGAGTGGGGCCAGAGAGCTGAGATTTTAAAGTGACTGCATTCCCTTAGACCTAGTTCCTTCTGTTTTAGTGTAGACAGGCCTCAGGGGCTGAGAGCCAGCAGCCGAGCTGCTAGGGGCTGGGCGGGGTAGGAGTTGTGATAGTCAGTGGGTGGGAAGAGGGCCTGGGTGGTGGTGGTGAGAACTAGCCGGGCCAAGGTGAGGTTGTGGGGTGGGGCGGTGAGGAGAATGGGGGTCCCAGGGAGGGACGTAAGCAACGGCCTCTATTCCAGGTTTCTCTCCCCATGTCTTCTGGGACATGAGCCTCAGGAAAGGCCAAGGGCTGGGGGAGGTTGAGAAGGGGGCTAGGGGTGTCTCGGGCCTTGCACTGTGCCCATCTCTGCTGAGCGCCAGCTGCTTCTGCCCTGCCCTGAGCTGTCTGCAGGAGGACCTAGTTTTAATAAAGAGTGGAGAAATGAGCTTTCTGCCTGGACTCTGTGCTGTTGCCACTCCTTGGTGCCCATGAGGGAGGCTCCCTGAGACCTCACACCCATCTTGTTTCTGCAAACATTTTTTAGTTTTCTTTTAAGAAACTAGAATTGGTTCCAGAATGGCACATGAGGAGTCAGCTCAAGATGAATTTGGCCCTGTGTTGCCTATGCCCAGGTCTTGCTGGGGCTCCCCTACACAGCCACACACTTGTAATGCATACTGCTATCATGGAGCATTACTGTATTTGCAGCTGTTTTGGACCTCCCAGTGATCAAAGAAAGGGTCCAGGACCCCTTCCTGGTGGTCCAGATCCATGCCTGGGCCTTTACTCCAGCCATAGCACCACCTTCCAGGTTTATCCACAGTTCCAATGCCAAAGGCGAGGTGCATCCTTAGGGCCTCAAAACACCTTGCTAACAAGTGTCACCACACAGGATCAGATTTTACTCTCCCATCCTTTCCCTATGGACTTGAGAAATAGAAGCTATGAAGTAAGTTTTCTTTACACATGTGATTTAGAAAGCCAGGCATGATGGTGCACACCTGTAATCCAAGCTACACAGGAGGCTGAGGTAGGGGGGTTACAAGTTCGAGGCCAGCCTAGGCAACATAGTGAAGACCTGGTCTCAGAAAAATAAAAACCCAAATTATGATTTGGAGGCATCAGAACAGAACAACCTAGTATATCAATTAGGGGAAAAAAGGTTTTTGCATGGCAGATGAATGCCAAAACCTAGTTAAAAATTGATAGCTTTTTGAATCTCAAAGACCATTCTGAAAAACTAAATGATTTCAATAAAGCTTATAATGGATTGTCCAGATACCTTCTTTTATGAGGGGAGGATACCAATCCAATGATCATAGAAAAGAAATAGATACACTTCATTACAAGGAGGAATGGAGCCCCAGTGACCTGTGGAATGTGACCCACTGAAGTGACCCTGCCACCTCTGCCTTTTCTGTTGCCTCTCTCACCCCATTTCCCCAGCCACCTTCATTTTCTGGTTCCTTTTCTCCTGACTTTTCCACTTTATCTCTTCAAACAGTTCCTTCTCTCTCTCTCTTTTTCTTTCTCTTCATTGGTTATATATGGAATACAATATTTTGAAATTTTTGGTTATATCTACTAAATAAAAATTTATGATCCTTATTCATTAATTTTTTCCTGATTATAAAATACATGCTGGTTGTAGAAATTTTATCAGTACGAAAAGTGAAGTACACCCTCTTCGTTTACTGAGAGGTAAGCAAGCATGTGGAGGCCATTTCTTCTGTGTATGTGGAAATAGCTTAAAAATAGGAACATTTTATGTATTTTCTGGCAGCTTGCTTTTTAATTTTTTCATTTAAAAATATCTCATGGACATTCTTTTCCTACCCCATTCATTTTACCCATTTTATGATGGCATTTCATCCTAAGGATGTACCATAATTTACTCCTTGATTAGTGGGTATTTGGTTGTTTCCAACTTTTCACAACTTCATTGTGGCAGTGTGGATTATTTTATTTTATTTTTGGCACCAGGGATTGAACGCAGAGGCACTCGACCACTGAGCCACATCCCCAGCCCTATTTTGTATTTTATTTAGAGGCAGGGTCTCACTGAGTTGCTTAGTGCCTCACTCTGGCTGAGGCTGGCTTTGAACTCGTGATTCTCCTGATTCAGCCTCCCAAGCTGCTGGGATTACAGGCGTGTGCCACCGTGCCCCCAGAGAGGGGTTATTGTGCATATATCTTTGTGAACTTATGTGAACTGTAAATTTATCTGTTTATATGAGCTCAAACTTTAGAAGTGATGATGCTGGGCCAAAGAACATGCATAAGTGAAGTTTCTGGATATAGCTAAATTTCCTCCAGAAAGGGCTCAGTCCAGCCTAAGAGTGGAGTGCAGATGTGCTTGTGGATCCACAGCCTCCCCAGCAGTGCGCACAAACAATGATTTTAAATTTTGATTTTTTCTCCATTTTATAGAGAGATGAATAGCTTGAATTATTCCTTTTTAACAAATAAGTTATTGTTAAGACTCATCGTCTTTGCTGCTATATTTCTGTGGCTGCCGATGATATAAAATATCCCCATTGGTCTAGATTTGTCTATCTCAGATTATGGCTGTCTCGCTATTTCTGTGTTGGTGTCATGTGCTTCCTGGTACAGCATCTCCCTCGGTTCCAAAGGGGGCCCTGAACCAGATGATGGCCCAATAGGAAATCACATTTCCTTCTGTTCACTCTCTTGTTAATTCAGCAAAATCCCTGAGCCCCTCCCCTAAGGAGAGTACCATTGTGGGGTTCCACAGTATGGCCATTCAGGGAACACAGTTAATGCGCTCAAGCCCAAGTCCATTAAAACATTCTAATTCTCTAACAATTTCAAAAACTTCTGATTAGCAATCTAGTGAGAAATCCATTTAACATCGTGACCTAGTGAATGTGTAGACATGTGCACGCATGTACACACTTAATAAACCAATGCTTTTCTTTAGTGCAATTTTTATTCTACCTCAACTTATTTCATCTTCTATAAAAAGTGCTAATCTGAACTCATAAATCAGGACTTGCAATATGAAGACAACAGGTTGAATTTCTCTTAACTGCAGCTCATCAAAACTCTTTCTGAGTGGCAGCTCTGGGAAGATAGCCTGGGCTGGCTCCCTGCATCAAAAGCTGTGGTCCAGAAGCCCCACTGTCTGTCTACGTCTAAGGATGTCCTGGCTGGGAAAAGGGGTGGCCAGGTCAGCATGCATTCCCGTAGGCCCAGAGGCTCCCTCTTCCTCCAGGCACTCAGTAACAGGGTGGCTGCTAGGAACTCAGGGCTCACTCCTTCTCCCTATTGCCCTCCTCCCTGTTCAGTTCCCCTCAGAGGGAGAAATACCAGGACAGGCAATAACATCCACTCACACTTGTGACTCAGGCACTGTCCTAGAACGTTATGTGAATTAATTCCATTTAATCATCACAAGAAGTCTATTACTTACATTCTCACTTTTCAGATGAGGAAACTGAGGCATAGAAAGGTATGTCACCTGCCCAAGATTTGCCTGGTATGACTCTTAGTGTGTTTATGGGCACTTCTGAAGGTGCTTTAGGGGTGGCCATGCAAAGGCCAGTTCACTCCATGTGTGTTGGTCACACACAGGAGCCTGTGCAGCTGGGCTGCTTGCTGCTGGCAGGGCACAGCTCTAGCTCTGGACAGTGGTGGAAGAAGGGTTAGAATCTGTGTCTTACTCATTGTTTCAGTTACTTCTGTTGTGTTATAAACAATACTCTCCCAGCACATACACACTTGATGTTTAACACAACCATTTTGTTATGCATTTGGTTATTCAGGGGCTCAGGAATTCAGATGACCACAGAATGGCTGGCTTTTCTCTCTGTTCCTTGACTTCTGGGACCTAAGCTGGTAAGGGACTTGGCAGTTGGAATCACTGCCTGGAATTTGGGGCTGGAATAACTCAGAGATTAGGACTGTCCACTGGTATATTCACAGGTAGCCTTCCTGTGTGGAGTGGTTTCCTCAGCATGGTGGTCTTGGAGTGGTTGGATTTCTTATACGGCAGTCCCGAGATTAGAGAATGTCCCACAAACAAGGCAGAGGCTACATTGCCTTAGTTGACCTCACCTTAGAATCATAGACCAATGCTCCCACCATATTCTGTTGTTTGAAACTGATTCAAGGGAAGGGACACAGACCCCTAGTGATCATTGGTAGGAATGCCAAAGAATTTCATGGTTATTATTAACTGCCACATCTATCATTCCTCAAATGGGTGTTAGCTACCTAAAATAAAGTGATCTTCATTTGGGTTTTCAGAGGGCCCTTGGCAGAATGGCTGCCTCCTCCTTTGCTTATCTTGAAGAGAGATAAGCCATTTGTCAAATATATATGGATTTTCAGGTAACTAATTGTGCAGCCAGGAAGAGGCAACCTATACCACCACATATTTGAAGGAAGCTGCTATACAGAAGTGAACCACCAAAAAAAAACAAAAACAAAACAAAAAAAAAAAAACCCACACAGAAAAAAGTGATCAGGGAAGAAGCAAAGATAATTCAGGAAATAGAAGAGAACTCTAGAGGTTTAAATATTAATATCTTCCAAGATTTGCTAAGACATTGTAAAATATAAGGAATGGGTGTTGGGAAAAATAGAAACAAGGGAATAAGGAAAAAACCTTGGTAATTAAATATAAAGAAAGATAATAGAAAAGACACAAGAAAGTTTAGAAGGTAATGTTTATCTCTTAGACTATAGAACAAAAAAAAAAAAAAGGAAAGAGGCAGAAATAATGACATGGGATTAGTACAAGAATTTCTACACTCAAGATCCATCATGGTCCACTTTGAGAAAAAGGAAATCGAACTCAGGAAAGTCTCTACACCCTTGGCCATTTGTTTTCCAATGCGTGGAGGAGGCGGAGCAGATCAACCCCGGCCTGATGTTCTGAGGAGGAGACCACTGCGGTCCACCATCTACCAACTGGCAGCTGTCCCTGCCTACTTCCATCTAGAGACAACAGCCAGGACCAGGAAGATCATCTCCAAGGTCCCTGCAGGTCCAGTTACACCAGAGGTTAGGTATTGGTAACTTGCAGGGACACTACAAAATTATAGGATAGAAACTGTAATAACTCAGATCAGCACTGCTAGAGAGGAAGACACATGAACAATGTGAAAAAACAAGGGAAGAAAATGCCCCAAACAAACCAAGATGCTACAACAATAGAATCCATTGATAGCACAGTAGATGAAATGTCAGAGGAGTTCAGAACGCACATAATTAAAATGATCTGTGAAGCACAGAATAATATAAGAGAGCAAATGGAAGCAACTATTGATCACTCCAACAAAGAGGTAAGAGAGCAAATGTAGGGAGCAAAAGATTACTTCAAGAAAGAGAGTCTCTGAAAAAAACCAAGCAAAAATCCTTGAAGTGAAGGAAAAAAATAAATAAATTCAATAGAAAGCATCACCAACAAACTAGATAACTTGGAAGATAAAACCTCAGACAATGAAGACAAAATATATAATCTTGAAAATAAAGTTGACCACATAATGAAGATGGTAACCATGAATAGAACATCCAAGAATTTTTAGATAACACGAAAAGAACAAAGCTAAGAATTATCAGGATAGAGGAAGGCACAGAGATACAAACCAAAGGAATGCACAATCTCTTCAATGAAATACTATCAGAAAATTTCCCAAACATGAAAAATGAGTTGAAAAATCAAATACGAGAGGCTTACAGGACACCAAATGTACAAAACGACAACAGATCCACACCAAGACACATTATAATGACAATGCCTAGCATGCACAATAAGGATAGAATTTTAAAAGCTGCAAGAGAAAAGTTTCAAATTACATACAGGGAGAAACCAATTCAGATTTCAGCAGATTTCTCAACTCAGACTCTCAACGCCAGGAGATCCTGGAACAACATATACCAATCTCGGAAAGAAAATGAGTGCCAATCAAGAATTTTATATTCAGCAAAATTAAGCTTCAGATTTGATGATGAAATAAGAACCTTCCATGATAAGCAAAAGCTAAAAGCATTTATAGCAAGAAAGCTTGCACTAGAGAGTGTTCTTGGCAAAATATTCCATGAGGAGAAAACGAAAAACAACAATGAAAACCGGCAAAGGGCGGAACTACACTAAAGGAAAAGCCAACCAAAGGAGAAATCAAGTCAAGTTAAAAACCAAAAATAAGCCAAGATGACCAGAAATACAAACCATATTTTAATAACCCTGAATATTAATGGCCTAAACTCATCAATCAAAAGACATAGACTGGCAGATTGGATTTAAAAAAAGACCCAACAATATGCTGCCTTCAAGAGATTCATCTTGTAGAAAAAGAAATTCACAGACTGAAAGTGAAAGGATGGGAAAAAACATACCACTCAAATGGGCCACATAAACAAGCAGGGGTTTTCATCCTCATATCAGATAAAGCGGACTTCAAACCAAAGATAGTCAGAAGGGATAAAGAAGGTCATTTCATAATGCTTAAGGGAAACATGTCAACAAGACATAACAATCATTAATATCTATGTCCCAAACAATGGAGCATCTACAAAACCCTTCTCAATTTTGAGAATCAAATAGACCACAACACAATAATACTGGGTGACTTCAACACACTTCTCTCACTGCTGGAAAAATCTTCCAAAGAAAAATTAAACAAAGAAACCATAGAACTCATTAATACAACCAATAATTTAGAATTAATAGACATATACAGAATATTTCATCCATTAACAAGTGAATATACTTTTTTCTCAGCAGCACATGGATCCTTCTCTAAAATAGACCATATGTTATGCTATAAGCAAGTCTTAGCAAATACAAAAATATAGAGATACTACCTTGCATTCTATCTGACCATAATGGGATGAAATTAGAAATCAATGATAAAATAAAAAATAGAAGCTACTCTATCACCTGGAGACTAAATAATACACTATTGAATGATGCTTGGATAACAGAAGACATCAGGCAGGTTTAAAAAAATTCTTAGAGGTAAATGAGAACTCTGATACAATATATCAAAATCTCTGGGACACTCTGAAGGCTGTGTTAAGAGGAAAGTTCATTACATTAAGCTCATTCATTAAAAGAAGAAAAAGTCAGCTGGACGCAGTGGTGCACACCTGTAATCCCTTGGGAGGCTGAGACAGGAGAATTGCAAGTTTGAAGCCAGCCTCAGCAATGGTGAGGCACTAAGCAACTCAGTGAGACCCTGTCTCTACAAAAAAACACAAAATAGAGCTGGGAATGTGGCTCAGTGGTCAAGTAGCCCTGAGTTCAATCCCCGGCACCAAAAAACAAAATCAGCAAATAAATGACCTGATATTACATCTTAAAGCTCTAGAAAAAGAACAAATCAACACCAACAGAAGTAGAAGATAGGGAAAATTAAAATCAGGGCTGAAATCAATGAAATTAAAACAAACTAAACAATTCAAAAAATTGACAAAACAAAAAGCTAGTTCTTTGAAAAAATAAGTAAAATTGATAAACCCTTAGCTACCCTAATGAAAAGGAGAGAGAAAATTGAAATTACGAAAATTTGAGGTGAAAAGGGAAATATCATGACAGACACTATTGAAACACAGAAGATAATTAGAAACTAGTTTGAAAATCTATACTCCGGTATAACAGAAAATCCTAAAGACATCGACAAATTTCTAGAGGCATATGATCTGCCCAAACTGAATCAGGAGGACATACACAACTTAAACAGATCAATTTCAAGCAAGGAAATAGAAGAAGTCATCAAAAGCTTACCAACGAAGAAAAGCCTGGAACCAGACAGATTCTCAGCCAAGTTCTTCAAGACCTTCAAAGAAGAATTAATACCAATACTCCTCAAATTATTCCACGAAATAGAAATGGAGAGAACCCTTCCACACTTATTCTATGAGGCTAGTATCACCTGGATTCCAAAACCAGACATAGACACATCAAAGAAAGAAAACTTCATACCAATATCCTTGATGAACATTGACGCAAAAATTCTCAATAAAATCCTGGCAAATCGCATACAAAAACATATTAAAAAGATAGTGCACCACAATCAAGTGGGTTTCATCCCAGGTATGCAAGGTTGGTTCAACATATGGAAATCAATAAACATAATTCATCACATCAATAGACTTAAAAACAAAGATCATATGATTATAGATGCTAAGAAAGCATTTGACAAAATACAGCATCTCTTGATGTTTAAAACACTAGAAAAACTAGGAATAGTAGGAACATACCTCCACATTGTAAAAGCTATCTATGCAAAACCAACGGCCAACATCATCCTAAATGGGGAAAAGTTGGAAGCATTCCCTCTAAAAATGTGAACAAGATAGAGATGCCCTCTTTCACCACTTGTATTCAACATAGTCCTTGAATCTCTAGCTGGAGCAATTAGACAGATGAAAAAAATTAAAGGGATATGAATAGGAAAAGAAGAACTTAAACTGTCATTATTTGCTGATGACATGATTCTTTTATAAATGTATATATATATATTTTTAAAAAATATTTTTTTAGTTGTAGATGGACACAATGTTTTTATTTTATTGCTTTGTATGTGGTGCTGAGGATCGAACCCAGGGCCTCACGCATGCGAGGCAAGCGCTCTACCACTGAGCTACAATCCCAGCCCCATGACATGATTCTTTACTTACAGAATCCAAAAAATTCCACCAGAAAACTTCTAGAATTAATAAATGAATTCGCAAAGTAGCAGGATATAAAATCAATACCCCATAAATCAAATACATTTCTATACATCAGTGATGAATCCTCTGAAAGAGAAATTAAGAAAACTACTTCAATTACAATAGCCTCAAAAAAATAAAATACTTGGGAATAAATTTATCAAAAGAGGTGAAAGACCTTTACAATGAAAACTACTGAACACTAAAGAAAGAAATTGAGGAAGACCTTAGACAATACAAAGATCTCCCATGCTCTTGGAAAGGCAGAATCAATATTATTAAAATGGCCATACTACCCAAAGTGCTATACAGATTCAATGTGATTTCAATTAAAATCCAAACATTGTTCCTTATAGAAATAGAAAAAGCAATCATGAAATTCATTTGGAAAAATAAGAGACACAGAATAGCCAAAGCAATCCTTAGCAAGAAGAGTGAAGCAGGAGGCATCACAATACCTGACCTTAAACTATATTACAAAACTAGAATAATAAAAATGGCATGGTATTGGCACCAAAATAGACATGTAGACCAATGGTATAGAATAGAAGACACAGGCCTGGGATTGTAGCTCAGCGGTAGAGCGCTTGCCTCACATGCGTGAGGCCTTGGGTTCGATCCTCAGCACCACATACAAAGCAATAAAATAAAGACATTGTATCCATCAACAACTAAAAAAATATTAAAAAAAAAAAAAGAATAGAAGACACAGAGACAAATCCACATAAATACAGTTATCTCATACTAGACAAAGGTGCCAAATACATACACTGGAGAAAAGACAGCCTCTTCAACAAATGGTGCTGGGAAAACTATAAATCCATATGCAGCAAAATGAAACTAAACCCCTATCTCTCACCATGCACAAAACTCCACTCAAAGTGGGTCAAGAACCTAAGAATTAGACCAGAGACCCTGTGCCTAATAGAGGAAAAAGTAGGCCCAAACCTTCACCATGTTGGATTAGGCCCCAACTTCCTTTTCAAGACTCCTAAAGCACAAGAAATAAAAGCAAGAATAAATACATGGGATGGATTCAAATTAGAAAGCTTCTTCTCAGCAAAAGAAATAATCAATGAGGTGAGCAGAGAGCCTACATTCTGGGACCAAATTTTTGCCACACACACATCTGATAGAGCACTGATCTCCAGGATGTATAAAAAACTCAAAAAACTTGGGCTGGGGCTGTGGCTCAGTGGTAGAACGCTTGCCTTGCATGCGTGAGGCACTGGGTTCAATCCTCAGCACCACATAAAATAAAGATATTGCGTCCATCTACAACCAAAAAAAATATTTTTTAAAAAAAAAGAACTCAAAAAACTTAACACCAAAAAAACAACCCAATCAATAAATAGACTAAGGATCTGAACAGACACTTCTCAGAAGAAGATACACAATCAATCAATAAATATATGAAGAAATGTTCAGCATCTCTAGCCATTAGAGAAATGCAATTCAAAAGTAAGATTTCATTTCATGCCAGTCAGAATGGCAATTATCAAGAATACAAACAAGTGTTGGTGAGGATGTGGAAGAAAAGGCACCTTCGTACATTGCTGGTTGGACTGCAAATTGGTGCAACCAATCTGGAAAGCAGTATGGAGATTCCTTAGAAAACTTGGAATGGATCCAACATTTGACCCAGCTATCCCACTCTTTCTCTTGAAAATAAGACCTATACCTTAAAGACTTAAAAACAGCATACTGGGGCTGGGGTTATGGCTCAGCGGTTAAGCGCTTGCCTCGCATACGTGAGGCACTGGGTTCGATCCTCAGCACCACATAAAATAAGTAAAGATATTAAAAAAATAATAGCACATCATTTAAAAAAACAAAAAACAAAAAAACCAGCATACTACAGTGACGCAGTCACTTCAATGTATATAGCAGCACAATTTACAATAGCTAAACTGTGGAACCAACCTAGATGCCCTTTGATAGATGAATGGATAGAGAAACTGTGGTATATATACACAATGGAATATTACCCAGCAATAAAAGAGAATAAAATCATGGCATTTGCAGGTAAATGGATGGAGTTGAAGAACATCATGATAAGCGAAGTAAGCCAATCCCAAAAAACCAAAGGCTGAATATTCTGATAAGTGGATGCTGATCCATAATGGGGGAGGGGGCATGGGAAGAATGGAGAAACTTTTGTCAAAGGGGAGGGAAAAGAGACGATGGGTCATGGATGCAGGAAAGATGGTGGAATGAAATGGACAAAAATACCTTAGGTATATGAGTGACTGCACTTATGGTGTACCTCTACATTGTGAACAACCAGAGAAATGAAAAGTTGTGCTCCATTTGTGTACAATGAATCAAAATGCTTTCTGCTGTCATGTAGACCTAATTAGAATAAATAAATAAATAAAATAGAAAAACGTTTCTACACTCAAATAATAGCAATTCCAGGAGGAAAGAAAAATGGACTTGTAGGCTGGGGAATTAATAGAAGAAAACTCAGAGTTGATGGACAAAGGCCTGAAAAATGAAAGTGTCACGAAGTGTCACTGGGGTGGGGAAGATCAGTGGTTGCTTTCTCTTGAAAATCCGGAACAATGGGAGGGAAGATTCTGCAAACTTCTGGGGAAGACAAAATCAATCAACTGCAGGGGAACAAGGGTAAGACTGGCCTTATGTTCACCATTAGCACAACAGTGGAACAAAATGTCCAACCTTAGGGAAATAATTTTCTTTTTGAGATTTATTATAAAAAATTTCAAACATAAGCAAAATTGGAAGGAACAGTATACTGAATCTGTATCTATCACCTATTTTTATGAATTGACAACTTATGGGCTGGGATTGTAGCTCAGTGGTAGAGCGCTTGCCTAGCATGTGTGAGGCACTGGGTTCGATTCTCAGCACTGCATATAAATACATAAAATAAAGGTCTATCAACAACTGAAGAAATCTTAAAGAGAAAGAATTGACAACTTGTGGCCAAATTTGCTTCATCTATATCCCTACTTAATCCTCTCTCTCTCTCAGTTCCTCTCTTATTTTGACGCAAATTCTAGATATATCATTTTTTTAAAATATTGTTTTTAGTTGAACACAATATCTTTATTTTATTTGGTTTTTTTTCTATGTGGTGCTGAGGATCGAACCCAGTGCCTCACGCATGTGAGGCAAGTGATCTACCACTGAGCCACAATCCCAGCCCTAGATATATCATTTTTTTAAAAATATTTTTTGTTTGTTTTAGTTGTTGATAGGCTTTTAAAATTTTTTTATTTATTTATATGTGGTGCTGCTAAGGATTGAACCCAGTGCCTCACACATGCCAGGCGAGCACTCCACCACTGAGCCACAACCCCAGACCCCAGATATATCATTTTGTATTCATTTTATCTATTACAATTTGAGTATTTCTAAAATGTAAGGATTCCTAAATGTAAAATACAATACTATTTTTTGTTTAAAATTTCTAAGAAAAATTGGCACATATAATCAAGTATTCATTAAAAATTAGATTTTCTTGATTATCTCAAGGGTGTTGGGGGGTGTGTGCATATGTGTGTAGGATCCAAAAATGTGCGTGTGTTACAATTTGTTGATGTAAGTCTCTTGATCCATAGGTACTCCTAATCTTCATTCCTTTGGTGTTTATTTGAGACACTAAGTTCTTCATCCTTTAGTGGGGGATGATGATAGCTTCCACCTCCTAGTATGACAGTCGTGACTTTGGGTGCAGCATTGGGAAGTCACCAGCATGTTTACCAGTTTCCCAGGCTTTCTGAAAACTGACAGGCCAAGAGATTTTATCAAATCTATGTTCTTTTTATTTTGTTTTCCTTAAGGCTACTTCATTGAGGGTGCTTTCATCAGGGGGTACATACCTATCTGAATGTCTCTCTTGTGATCACTCTTGACGATTATTGCTTAGATCTAGTAATTCACTAGGTATTACACCAAAGTGTTATTCTAATTTTTCTCATGCATATTTCACTTAGCACAATATTCTCTAGCTCCATCCATTTACCAGCAAATGCCATAAGTTAATTCTTCTTTGTGGATGAGTAGTATCCCATTGTGTATATATACCACATTTTCTTTATCCATTCATCTGTTGAAGGGCGCCTAAGTTGGTTCCACAGCTTAGCTAGTTGTAAATTGAGCTGCTATTAACATTGATGTGGCTGCGTCACTTATAGTATGCTGATTTTAGGTCTTTTGGGTATATGCTGAGGAGTGGGAAAACTGAGTCAAATGATTCCAGTCAAACTGATTCCAAGTTTTCTGAGGAATCTCCATACTGCTTTCCATAGTGGTTAAACTAATGTGCAGTTCCACCAGCAATGTATGTTTTCCTCACATCCTCGCCAACATTTATTGTTACTTGTATTCTTGATACAAGTTACTTGCCATTCTAACTGGAGAGAGAGGAAATCTCAGTGTAGTTTTTTTTTTTTGAAGTAATTTTTAGTTGTCAATGGACCTTTATTTTATTTATTTATATGTGGTGCTGAGAATTGAACCCAGTGCCTCACACATGCTAGGCAAGGGCTCTACCACTGAGCCACCACTCCCAGCCCCTCAGTATAGTTTTAATTTGCATTTGTCTAATAGCTAGAGATGTTGAATGTTTTTTCATATAATTATTCTTCTGTGAAGTGTCTGTCCAGTTCCCTAGCCCATTCATTGATTGGGTTATTTGTTGGTTTTTGGTGTTAAGTTTTTGAGTTCAAGGAAAAACTAATTTTTTATCTAGAATTCTATATTTGGCCAAGTTATTCAAGTTATGAGGACAAGCCAGGAGTGTTGTAATCCCAGCAACTTAGAAGGTGAGGCAAGAGGATTGCAAGTTCAAGCCAGCCTGGGCAACTTAGCAAGAACCTATTACAAAATAAAAACTAAAAAGCGCTGGGAGTGTAGCTCAAAGGTAGAGTGCCCCTGGCTTCCACCCTAGTACTCACACACAAAAAGTTATGAAGACAAATGATAATATTTTTAGACATGCAAGAATCCAGAAAATTCACCACCCTTTAGCTTTTCTCAGGAGGCATGTCAGAAAGGATTAACTGAGAAAGAAAGATTTGGAATGTAGGAAATAACAAAGCCAGTCCAAGAGAAAGCTGTGCAGGAGGACAGATATACACCAGTCAAATTTGAGCAAGAGGATGGGCAGCTGCTGGAAGTAGGTCTCTGGAAACAGGGGAAATTGAGAGAGTAGAAAATATGACTCAGAAGTTGGACATGGGGCTGGGGTTGTAGCTCAGTGCTAGAGCACTTGCTTAACATGTGTGAAGGCACTGGGTTCAATCCCCAGCACCACATAAAAATAAATAAAATAAAGGTATTGCATCCATCTACAACAAAAAAAAATTTAAAAAAGGAAGTTGGACATAGAGGAGATGTGGTGAAAGATAGGTCAGAAAGGAAAAAGGGACCTTGGCTGGGAACAGCGAAAGACAAAACATCTCAGGGCCATGAAGTATGCTTCAGGTACCAAGTGTGCTGGGGATGGGGGACCAGGATCCTGCTCCCACTTTGGGACACAGTGTGACTGTGGGTGTCCCCTTCCATGTCTGACAGTCAAAGCAGCCCCATGAGGCTCTGCGTAGTCTTTGTTTTGTAATTTCTTTATTTTAACTTTGAAGTTTTAGATTCACCCATCTTCTAAAAACATTAATATGTCTATTTTAATTGACACCCAGTAATGTTTACATATTTATGGGGTCCATTGTGGCATTTTAATACATGTATATCATGTGCAATGATCAGATCAGGGCGATTGACTTATCTAACCCTCAGATATATATCATTTTCTTGTGTGAGAACATTAAAAAATCCTCTCTATTGGCTATTTTGATGTATTCAATTTGTGGTTGCCAACCACAGTGTCTTACTGGGCTATAGAACACCAGGAACTATCTTCCTATCCCAGTGCACCCTGGGATTCCTTAGCCATGCCCTCTCCATCCCTCCTTCCCTTCCCTTCCCTTATCTTTGAACATCCTGAACATCCTGAAGTTCTTCCTGTATTATTTCACCAACTTAATTTCAATCTGAAGCAAATTCATGGTAAATGTGTTTTTCTTGGCATTCGATGTCTTCAATTTGTAAAAAGTGCACTGTAAGAACATGGTGAACAACCCATCTTTTCAGAGATATTCTCAGCGTCATGTTTTCAAAAAAGTCCATGTAAGTTGCTTATAATAGTCCTTAAGTGAAATAGTAAGAAATGGCTGTAAAGGACCATAAAAAAAAAAAAAAAAAAAAGACACCCAATTGCTCAGTTCACAGTTTGGTACAGAGTCCAGTTCCAGAGAACAGAGCACAGTGCACAAGGCATCTTTTGTGAGGCATTCTCAGAATCATGATTTCAAAAGGTTTCTGCATTGGGTTTCTGCATTGTTTTGGGAATTTACTTTGCAGGCTTATTTCAAGTAGGACTTTTTCTTTTTTGCTAGTGTTTGGGTTTCTTTTTCTCTTCCTCTGCCCCTGCCCATTTGGTCACTTCTGTAGTGAACAAATGAGATAATATGATGCTCTAAAATGCTGTTCCAAGAAGATGCTGGCACGTTGCAGACCTAGGCTAGGCGGCAGCATGTCGGGGGCCACCAGAAAATGGGCTCTTGGTTGCCTTGGCCCTCGTCTCTTGGTCTGCAGCTCCCAGGAAACCACAGTCTCCAGAAGCAGGTGGGCAGCTACTATTCCCAGCGAGTCTGCCTTAGGTTCTTTTCTCCCCAGGAACCCTTAACATGCCCTGTTCCTCCCCAGAACCAAGCTCCCAGCCACTGCAACTCAGTGCTACACCTGGACCCTGTAAGGCCTTCTGTTCTAACCACTCACATTGTTTCTGCTCAGTTTTGATCTACTTAAATGTTTGCCTTACTTTTGGAGTCTGTAATTTAAATAATTTAAATAGTCTCTATTTAAAATTTTTCATCTTTTGCGGCTGTGTGATTCAAGTAAAGGGACGTGACATGCTGAATGCAAACTTGCTGTGTTCTTTTGCCCAGATCTATGATTTTTATTACTTTTCTTTTGCCTTTCCTTGCCTTTCCAAGGTGTCCTTGCTGTATCTATTCTCCTCTTCTTTTTCTCTAACATAGTCTTCATATTTCTGGTGATGCTGACTTATATTTCCCAACCTTCCTTGCATGTAGAGTAGCCACTTTGATGTAAGGAAAAAATTCACAACATGGTGTTTCATTGGGAGGTATGCCTTTTTTCCCTTTGACTCTTCTTTTTCTTATGCCTGGAATGCAGATGAGATGGCTAGAGGTCAACAGCCATCTTTGGAAAATGAGGGAACTTCAAGGATGGAAGCTACATGCTGATGAAAATTGTTAAATAGAAAAATGGCAGGAGCTTGATCCTTATGACTTGGTAAAGTCTTGTAAAAGCCATGGACTGATAATCTTTAGACTTCTCTTTTTTAATTTGTTAAGCCAATGGGATCACATCCACTTCCAAAAAGGCCAGGAGACCATGACTTAGGGCTGGAGAGTTAGCTATGAACTTGGGCAAATCATCAGGATTGAACAGATTTTCTAGTAAGGGCTGTGGTCACCTTTTGTAGAACACCTGAAACATGATCCTGCAACAGATGCACACAGAGGCAATCATGGCACAGTGTCTGGGGCAGGGGTTTGCTTTTCTAGGTAGTAATTTTCCTGAATGCAAATAGGAAAACCTAATTTAGGCTGATGTATGCAGAAAAGCAATTCAGTGGAAGGATGTGGGGTATCTTGCACAATTGGCATAAAGGCTAGAGAGACAGGCTTAGAAGCTGAGAAAGACCCAAGGTAGACTGGGCAGTGGGGATGGCACTGAAGTCCTGTCCCGGGAACCATCTATTTGGGATGACCACATGCCCCTGCTCAGCCAATTCTCAAGAATGCATCTGCTGCTGGACTCCAGCTGCTACTGTCAGGACTTGTTTATCAGCTGATTCTTTGCACTTCCATTATTCCCTCGAGATTCAAGACCCCAGCCAGAGGCATCTGATTGGCCAAGCTTGGGTCATGGGCACATTTCCCAGCTACCATGATGTGGGGCATCCCTAACTTTGACATGTATCGTGAAATGTGGACACTGACTTCCACTAACACCCACAACAAAGGACCCTGAGAGTCAAAAATTATGAGTCACATCCACTATACCCTGCAGCCACTGACAGATCTGCAAAGCCTTTGGCTTGGCGTCTCTCCCCTGACCATGTGAGCTGTGGCTCTTTTACACCCACTGCCAGGCTGGATTACGGAGAGAACTTGCAGGGATAGGACGGGTCTCTGCAGACACTCTCCAGGGCTTTCTCCTTCTCTACCATCTAGGTTTTCTCATGCAAGTCCTGAGGATGTCTCTTTCTGGATTCTTGTTCTCTGGCATCCTGGATCTGGGCATCTCTTCCTGGTTTCTCCATCACAAACCTGATCGGCAATAGTCTGGAACTTGAATGACTCCTGAAGCTCCATGTGTTAAAGACTAGATCTCTGGGATGGTTATTGGAAGTTTTGGAATCTTTAAGAGGTGGAGCCTTCTTGGGAGGTCCTTAAGTCACTGGGGTGTGTCCCAAAGAGGATTGTAGGACCCTAGCCCCTTCCTTTTCCTCTTTGTCTCCTGGTCATGAGGTGCTAGTTTGCTCCCTGACATTGCTATCCAGAACTCCCACCAGAAGCCTGGAAGCAATGGGGTCTGCCTGATTATGGACTGGAACCTCCAAAACTGTGAGTCAAAAGAACCCTTTTCTCTTATACATGAAATGTCTCAGGTATTTAGCTGTAGTGGCAGAAGTTTAACTAACACATAACCCTTTACAACTCCAATGCACATTGGCTTGACTATAGAGTCCTTTCAATGAATTCCCTTCTAGGTGATCAGGCTATCTTAGAGGGCCAGTATTTCCCAGCTCATTTTACTCCTTATTGCAGGTCAGATGAAAATCATCCCTGGGGCTAGAGTTGTCGCACAGTGGTAGAGCACTTGCCTAGCTCAAGTGAGGCACTAGATTCGATCCTCAGCACCATATAAAAAATAAATAAAGGGGCTGGGGTTGTGGCTCAGTGGTAGAGCACTTGCCTAGCATGTGTGAGGCATTGGGTTCGATTCTCAGCACAGCATATAAATAAATAAAATAAAGGTCCATCAACAACTAATAAAAAAATTTTAAAAATAAATAAATAAATAAAGGTAAAAATATAAAGAAAAAGAAAATCATTACTGAGACCAGCCAAACCCTCCTCATCAGCTCTGCCCAGATGCTAATTATCACATCCTGTCTTCTTCAGGAGTTCTTTCCAGGTGGTGATAACAACATATAGGGCAGGCGACCAAAATGTGGACTTGGTATTTTTCCACTTGTTACATCAATTCACGGAGCCAGTGGCAAGATGCTGGGCAGCCTGCAAGAAATCCAGTGTTTCCATGACCAAGCCAGCCAATGCAGTGCTCAAAACACAAGGGATACCTCTCCTTCCTCTTGCCCCAAACTGTGCACAAGCATTTGTAACTGGCAGAGCCTCACTGGAATCTAGAATCCTAGCCACGGGGAATCTGGGAGACATGGGATTTAGCTTCCCAGCTTCAATCCCTGCCATCAACAGGTAACCTGAGCCTGGCTCAGATTCTTTTTTTTTTTGGTACCAGCGATTGCACTCAGGGGCACTCGACCATGGAGCCACATTCCCAGGCCTATTTTGTGTTTTATGTAGAGACAGGGTCTCACTGAGTTGCTTAGTGCCTCGCCATTGCTGAAGCTGGCTTTGAACTTGCAATTCTCCTGTCTCAGCCTCCCTAAGTGCTGGGATTACACCCATGCACCACTGCGCCGGCCCTGGCTCAAATTCTTAATAAGTAAGGTAACCTAAGCATTAGATTTCCTGTCCACAAACCAGAATGAATGAGGAAATCCTGATGAGGTCACAGTGTACTCAACAGTCTTCTACGGGTTTCTGCATGGAACAAACCCATGTCCCCAAGATCTGAAGGCAAAAGTATGGTCTGAGATCTACCTCTGCCTCGTCTTAAGTGTCACATGGAAGAAAATGGTGCACATTTTGGATGCAATACCTGGTAAACTAATAGGTTTGCAACTAAGGGAAGTAAAGCTTTTCCCTTCTCAGTCCTGATGGAGCAGATCCTCGTCCTCAGGAAGGGCAGGAGCCCACAATGGGATCAGAGGTGCAGGTTTTCCTGGGCTTCCCTCTGTCAAGCTTGGGTGGCTTGAATTAGTTCTCCAACACAAGAGGCCACTGATTTAGGGCTTGCAAACCTGGAACTTGACTTCTCGGGGAGCCAAATGGGACTTTGTCCTCATAATGTTCCTTCTTAGATTCAAACCTCATTTCAGTATGACTAAGAACTAGTGCTCGCAGACTCACGCAGTTCCGTGGGAATTGATAACACAACCTGCCAGGGCAAAAAGAACACTGGATGGGATATGATTCCCTTATTTTGAGATTGTGAGGACCAAAGAGGAGAAATGCCTGCAACTTCTAAGACCCATGTTGGCTTCACATGCAGAGAATAAATAGGACAATTATTGTTTCTGAGAGCTGCATAACGAAGTACCACACAAGGAGGGGCTTAGACAACAGGAACTTGCCGTCTCACAGTTCTGGAAACTGAAAGTTCAAAATGGAGGTGTCAGCAGGCCTGTGCTCCCTCTCAAACCTGGAAGGGAGGGTCTTTCCTTGCCTCTTCTTAGCTTCTGGTGTTTGCTGGAAATTCTGTCACTGCAATCTCTGCTTCTGTCTTCACCTGGCTGTCTTCTCCCTGTCTTTGCCTTCACATGGCATTCTCCTGTGTCCCTCTCTTCTTCTCATAAGGACCTTAGGCATATTGGACTAAAGGCACATCTTACTCCAGTATAATTTCATCTTAGCTAATTACAACTGCGATGATCCTGTTCCCCAATGAGGTCATGTTCTGGGATGGTGGGTTTGGAAGTTTGATATATCTTTTTTGGGGACACAGTCAACGATAACACAATGGGAAAAAAGCATGGGAAGAGAGAGAGAAATGAACACAGCCCTAATGCTGTTGTTTGGCTCCCTGGATTCGAAGCAGACAAGATCCACCTAGACTTTTTAGTTGCAACAGTTTTTTTTATTTTTTTCGGCTTAAGTTCATTTGAGTTGAGTGTCTGCACTTGTAGCAGAAAAGAGTCCTAAATGGCAAAGCATCTGCTTTAGTCAGTTTTGCATCACTATGATGCAACACCTGAGGCTATTACCTTTATAAAGAGAAAAGGATTATTAAGCCCACCTTTTGAGAGGGTCAGGGCGTGGCTCCTGCATCAGGTGAGGACCTCATGGTGAATGACAGACGGCAATGACAGGAGCGTGTGTGGGAACAAGTAGCCATATCTTGAGCCAAGAAGCAGAGAAGGAGCTGAGTAGGGCCAAATAGGCTTTATAGCAACCCTCTCCCTAGGACTTTCAAGGAGTCCAATAGGAACTACCTTAGGAGAGCACAACCTTGCTATACTAAAGGCCTCCCACTAGGTCCCAGCTCATCTCCATAGCACCACCCCAAAGACCAAGCCTTTAATCACAGTTGACCCATGAGGGACACCCAAACCACATCCAAAGCAAGCAGCATCCTTCAGGTTTCAACTTACATACCTGTTTCTCAAATGGGTCTTCTGTGTTCCCCAATTCTAACTTAGATTTCCCTGTTCTACACTTTTTAAAAAATGTTTATTTTTTTAGTTGTAGGTGACAGAATATCTTTATTTTATTTTTATGTGGTGCTGAGGATCGAACCCAGTGCCTTATGCGTGCTAGGCGAGCACGCTACCACTGTGCCATAATCCCAGCCCTGTTCTACACTCTTATACTAGTCCACAAGGTCTAACTTTATAGCTCTTACCACAAATCACATTACATCACCAAATTATTATTTGGGCTACTGGATTAATAACCATCTTCTCCAGAACACACTGTGTTTTAACAAGGCAGACACAAGGTTTGCTTTGTTCTTTATCTACACTGACCTGCACAGTGCCTGCAAGAAAGAATCTGTACAACTAACAGGTTTCAATGAAGGAGTCATTGAGTGGTAAAAGGTGACATCTAGAACTAGAGACATCAGGTTTGGGGTGGTCCTTAGCT
>PVHX01008024.1:0-86511 GCA_004024805.1 Geosciurus inauris
AAAACCAAAGGTTGAATGTTTTCTCTGATATGTGGAAGCTAACCCCCAATAAGAATGGGTGGCTAAAAGTTCTTTGGAGTAGACAAAAGGGAATGAAGGGAAGGGAGAGGGATGGGAAAAGGAAAGATAGTTGAATGAATCTGACATAACATTCCTATGTATAAATATGAATATACCCACAGTCGATCTCACCAACATGTACATCCACAAGAAATTAATGAAAAAATATAACTATGGGTAAATAGCAGAAAGACCAATAGAGGGAAAGGAGCAGTGCATGGGGGGAGGAAAGGGGAAGGAAAAGTGTTGGGGACTGAATTAGAACAAGATGTATTCCATGCTTTTGTAATTCTGCACACATATTACATTCACACATCACAAAAAGAAACACTGTCAAAATGGTTTCTATTGTCATGTATAACTAAAAGTAACCAATAAAAATGAAGGTAAAAAATGTGAAAAATATCACCATAAATAAAATACAAATATTTGAGGATATATATATGTTTATACTGATTTAAAAATTATTTAATGTATATATGTGTTAAAACATTACATTATACCCAATGTGTAATATTTATATCTTTATGTATCAGCTTAAAATTAAATTAAAAAGAGAGTAAGATCATTGCCATCATGCCCTGGGATGAACATATAGCCTGGATGAGGGGCATCGAAACACAGTTACACAGAAGGAATTAGTTCTGGTTTTCTGTAACACAATGGGGCAACTTTTGGTTACAACCAAATGTGATACATTTAAAGATAACTAAAACAAAAGAGTATGCTGACCCAATACACTGGAGTGATTACTGTTTAAGATGGAAGTGTTTATTATCTCAGTCACTAAACATTGTATACATGTATTGAATTATCATACTATACCCCACAAAGATGTACAGATATGATGTATCAACAAATAAATTTTAAAAATTCCTTAAGGGATTAAAGAGATTTTGTGAGATTTCAAAGATAACTGAGACCCCTAAATGACAATGTTTTAACCTCAGGATATAGTTAACTGTTCCACATGCAGATACATAAATGGTATGTATATTTATGCTTTTCCAATTTTACTGAGGTACAATTGACAAAAATGATATATATTTAGGGTGTAAAAATGACATTTTGATATATGTGCACACTAGGAAATTATTCCCATCCTCAAACTAATTAACATATCCATCAAGTCCCATATTTAGTTTTTTTCATGGACTGAAAGAATAGTCCTTTTAGAAATAAAAATAAAATACAAGAATAGTCTTTTAGAAAGATCTATTCTTTTAGTAACTTTCGTACAAATCAAATCCAACACAGTATTAACTACAGTCACCAAACTGAATGTTAAATGTTTAAAACTTACACATCTTCCATCAATAAAACTTTATACCCTTGGACCAGGAGATCCACATTTCTCCCACCCCCATCCCTTGGCAACCATCATTTTATCTTCTGCTTCCATGAATTTGCCTTTTTAAGATTCCACATACAAGCTAGAACATACAATAATTGTCTTTTTTGTGCCTGGCTTATTTCACTGAGCATAACATCCACCAATTTCATCCATGTTGATGCAAATGACAAGATTTCTTTTTTTATCAAGGCTGGATATAGTGTTCCATTGTATCTATGTATGTATATGTGTATATGTGTCACATTTATGTCTCTTCATATTCCTGTAGACACTTAGGTTGATTTCATATCTTGACTATTGTGAATACTGCTGCAATGAGCATGGGAGTGCAGATATCTCTTCAACATATTGATTTCATTTCCTTTGTATGCATACCCAGAAGTGGGATTGCAAGTCATACAGTAGCTCAAGTTGTAACTTTTTTCAGGAATCTTTACACTGTCTTTGATCATGGTTGCATCAATTTATACTCCCAGAAACAGAGCACAATGGTTCCCTTTCCTCCACATCTTTGCCAATACTTGTTATTTTTTGTCTTTCAGATAACAGCCATTCTAACAGATATAAGTTGATTGCATTGTGGTTTTGATTTACTTTTCCATGATGGTTAGTAATGTTGACTAGTTTTCATATATCAATTAGTGATTCACATATGTTCTTTTGAGAAATGTCTATTTAGATTCTTTGTCCATTTTAAAATTTGTTGATTTGTTTTCTTGCTATTGAGTTGTGTTCCTTATATATTTTGAATATTAGCTTCTTGTCAGCTATATAGTTTGCTAATATCTTCTCCCACTCTGCACATGGTCTCTTCACTGTTAATTATTTCCTTTACTGTGCAGTTTTTTAGTTTGATATAGTCTCAGTTGTTTATTTCTGCATTTGTTTCCTATGCTTTTGGAATAATATAAAAAATATTTGATCATATCATTATCAGAAAGGTTCCTCCCCCTTATTTTCTTTTAGTAGTTTTAGAGCTTCAAGACACACAGTTCAAACTTCAATACATCTTGAAATAATTTTTTACATGGTGTGAGATGAGTTCAATTTCATTCTAATTCATGTGGCTATCCGGTTGCTCCAATACCATTTACTGAAGACACAATTTTCCCCATTGTGTGTTCTTGGCATTTTTGACAAAAATCAACTGACTATAAACACCTGGATTTATTTATGGGCTTTCTGTTTTGCTCCATTGGCTTTATGTCTCTATTTTTATCACAGTAACATGCACTTTTTTTGTTGTTGTTGTTTCTATATCGTCGTAATATTTGAAATCAGGAACTTTCCAACTTTGCTTTCCTTTATCGTGTTGATGTTGGCTATCTGGAGTCTCTCATGGTTTTATGTGAGTTTTAGGATTTTTTCTAGTTCTGTGAAAAATGCCATCAGAATTGTAATAAGTATTCCACTGACTCTGTAGACTGCTTTGAGTAGTATGGACATTTTCACAATATGAAATATTTGAATCCATGAACATTCTTATCTTTCCATTTATTTGTCTCTTCTTTAACTGCTTTCATCAATGTTTTATAGTTTGCAGTGCACAAAGTTTTTATCTGTTCAGTTAAACTTATACCTAAGAATTTTTGACACTTTTTGTAAATGGTATTGTTTTTTAAATTTCTTTCTCAGATATTTTATCGTTATTAATGTATAGTAATGTGACTGATTTTTCCGTATTTATTTTGTATCCTACAAATGTTAAATTTGTACTATTACTTCTAACAGTTTTATTTCTTGAAGCTTTAGGGTTTTCTATATGTAAGACATTTTTCTTGTTCCTTTCAGAAGATTTGGATGCTTTTTAAAAAAATTTACCTTGTCTCATTGTTCTGTCTAGGACTATGTTGAATAGAACAGGCAAAAGTGGGAATTCTTGCTCCTCAATATAGAGGAAAAGTTTTCATCTTTTCAACATTGGATATGATGTTAGCTGTGAACTTGCAATATATGGCCTTTATTGTGTTGAGGTACATCTCATCTATATCTAATTTTTTGAGAGATTATTAAAGAAAGGAGGTAGAATTTTTCCAAATGCTTTCTCTGCATTTGTTAATCTCATGATTGTGGTCCTTTCAAAGTGGCATATAACTCTTAATTTTTTAAAAGAATTTGGGCCCATCCTTGAATACTAGGGATAAATCCCATGTGATTATGATGTATGGTCATTTTAATATATTGAATTTATTTTTTCATAGTATTCTATTGAGGACTTTTCCATGGACGTTCATCAGGAATATGGGCCTGCAATTTCCTTTTTTGTATTTTCATAATTTGAAGAAGCACATGTAGTAGATTAAACATGAAATGTATGACACCAGGAGAGGAAGATGAAGAAAACATTTCTTTTTGTCAAGCCTATGAAAATCTACCCCCTAGGTGTTATGCTTGACAGAAAACAGCCATGTTATCATGGAGCAGGCAGAGTTTTCCCATGATCTCTGTTTATGAATTAAATAGGCATTTGAGTTTTCTCTAGTATGAAATGCCTGACACCAGGTTGAGTTGAAAAATCATGTTTCAAATATTTTAGGTATTTAAAGAACTGACATATATGCATTTATATGAAAAGGTATCAAAAGCAGTCTCGCCAGTACTTTCTTATACCTTAAGAGGTGTGCTTCATTTTCTACTCAATCTGGCTATCATTTGAGGATATTAAATTATTTCAAATTGAGTACACATGTACTTTAAGAGGAATGCTTCATTTTCCATAGAGAGAATATGGCCATCATTTGAGGATATTAAATTATTTCAAATTGAACACACCAACTGTGTTGATGACTCTGTTAGGACTCACCATGGAGGTGTTTAACACTTTTGGAGTCAGCCTTTATTGTCATGAACCATGCTGATGCCCTAGTATATGTGGGTAACTTTCCTTCTACTACTCATATAAACAGACTAATTTTTCAAGAGTTTTTGCCAACATACCAATGAAATATTTGTCATCCCCCAACCCCACCTGCCCATTTCAAATCAGTCTGTCTGATTCAATTTGGGAAACCTGAAATAATCTGAAAATAACTGAACTCTTTCTAGCTTAAAAAAAAATTTTCACATTCTTGTATTTTTGTGATTTGCCCTCTTAATTTTTAAAAATGGAGTATATATTTTTTTCAGATTGAATTTCAGCATTATAGGATGGCTTATCCAAAATGAGGTGAGATTATAAGGAAATATGCAAAGCTGGACTCTTGCTGATTCAATTCTGAGAGATTATCTAGCCTTTCTGTCTAGCAGAGGTGCAGAGTTCTTCTGGAGAGGTGCCTGGATGTGGGTCAAGGTGATATGGCCTCAGCGTGAGGAAGTCAGGGGATGTATAATATTCCTATACAGGTATGAATGGGAAGAGCACTTTTTGAAAGGCTAAAGTTCCCAAAATGTTCCTTTCCTTTATTTACTGTGCAATGAAACACTTGCTGTAGAAGACTCCAGAAGTAAGGACGAGGGATTATTATGAAAAGAAAAGAAGACAGATCACATGCCCATCACATATACATTTTGAACAAGATACACACTCTACACTTTCTTGGAGATGCCAGACACAATTAAATTAGAGGCTTTAGAAAGACTGGTATTAAACATACTGGATTGTACTATTCAAGTTTTTCCATGAAAGAAAAGAACTATGAAAGGCATATAATTTGGGAAATATTATGCCATATATGATGGCAGCTACTTTTCAAGAACTTTTGTAGTATGTGCATGAATGTGTGTGCATGTACATGTGTGCATGCATGACACACCTGTGATTTCTGCATTTTCTGAAGTTCTGAAGTTTTTTTGAGGGCAATCTTTTCTATCAATAGATATCCCAGGAATATCCATGATGTAGAATATCAACATCAATGGACCTCACAGAAACCCCTGCCTTTTCCTTTTTCTACTTTCCCTGGCAGAAATTATGTAGTATGCACTCATCAAAGCTTGCCAAATTGATTTGAATCAGGGTTCTTTAGAACATATAATACAGTATCATCAAATCCTAGTGCTATATAAGTGCACTTAAACTGTATTTTTCAGGCATAATTATGTGGATAATCATGTCATAACTGGAATTCAAATGAAAATGAGTTGCATTTGCAAGTGATTCTTCTAATATGCTTTTCTATGCCAGTTTCTCCAATATCCCATGAAATGATGCTTTTCAGATCTACACTGTCCTCCATTCATTTGAAATACAGGTCTGATTTGTGACATTTCCATTTAGAAAGCTATAGACGCTTGCTTCAATGTATCTAAAACTAAATTCATTCTCTTGTAATAAAATACCACTTATTTTCATTGTCCCTTTCTTCTGGTAAAAATGTTACAATTTTCCCAGAAATGTAGGCAAAAAAATATCAGTTCTCTCTTATTTGTTATTTTATTTAATCATTAAGATGTTTAGATCTGTGTTGCATCCACCCCACCTGCTCAACTCCATTGTTCCTATCTTGATTCAGACTTTCCCCAATTCTCCTCTGGACTTTGCAGGGACCTATTAATTTATATATATAATTATGCATTCTCCCCACTTGAATTATTTCCTATTAATTTATAATTATGAATTCTCCCCACATGAATGCTTCAGTTTTTTCTCTTAAGAAACATAATTTTATAATTTTTCTCATTAAAACATCCAATGACTCCCCATTTCTCATTATATTAAACCCCCACTAGGTCAGGCCACCTCAGGTTATCAGTCTTACCCATAATTACATTCCATTTTCATGTCCATAATGAGCAAATAACCAGAATGACAACTCAGTTGCACTTTGATGAATAGGGGTTACTAGTTTAAGCATTATTCTAAATTACTCTAAAGTCATAAAAACAAGTGTCAAGAAGTTACAATAACTTCTTCTTTTAAAATAGTATGAATTTGACACCAGTGAAAAAAGTTTAATTCAATGTGTTTCAACATTCCAACAAGGGCCTTATAGTTCCCCAACTGTAAACTTTATACCAGGTGGCAGACAGTGGTCCTCAGGGAAACAGGGCTTTGCAATGACCATGTGTTTGTTGGGATGACTGGGAACTCAACCATTATTTGTTAGGAGGGGAGGAAGTTTTCTGGAATATTGCTGGACATTCTTCAGTGCAAAGGAAAACTCTTACCTCCTATGCAACTTTTAAATGCTCACAGGATACTTGGATGTTCAAAACAAGCAAAAACAAAAACAAAAACAAGAAAGCAAATGATCTTTATTTATCTATAAATAACTCAATACAAAATCATTTTGCACTGTATTTTCAGAAATTTTCAGGAAAACAAAAAGCTCATTTTTCATCATTTTGTCAAGTCACATCACAAAGGAAAAGTTGCTTGTGGTACCTAATCCACTAGGTCAGCCCATCTGCATTGCTGTATTCATAGCTGTATTCACTGGAATCGAAGTTGCCATGTGCCTTTTCCCTTCCCTACTGATGAAACCATGCCAAGCATTAACAAACTGAAATACTTTATTATTTTATTTTAAGTTGCCTTCTTTTTCTTTTTCCTCAATGTGATAGAGCATGATGTTGAATTTTCAAATTTTGTAAGAGTTTGTGTGTACGTATGCTATCCTATTTGTAGGTTATTTTTTAAGGTAGGTAAAAAGGGGCATTATTAAGTATTCATTATAAAAAAGAAGTATGGATATTACAGGTGTTATGGATTGATTTATTTCCTCCAGTTTTATGTGCTGAGATCTTATCCTCTAATACCTGTGAATGTGACCTCATTTGCAGGAGTGCTTTTTTTAAGCAATAATAAAATGAGGTCATTAGGATGGACCCTAACTCAATGTGATTTGTATTCTTATAAAAAGGAGAAAGTTGCACACATAGCTACACAAAGAAGAAGGACAATATGAAGAAACACAAGGAGAACACAGTCATTTGTAACTAGAGCAGAGAGGCCTGGAGCAGATCCTTCTCTTAGGGCAGGGGAGTTCCTTCCTCTCTTCCTTCCTCAGACGGAACCACGTCTGCAAGTACCTTACTTTTATAATTGCAGGCTCCAGAACTGAGAGACAATACATTTCCATTGTTTGAGTCACCCAGTCTGGTAACTAAGGTACTTAGTTACCTTAGCAATGTTATTATAAATCATGAGCCCCCCCTCCCCGCACCATTGCTATAGACTGAATTGTGTCCCACTCCCAATCCTTATTTTGAATTCCCTGCCTCCAATGTAATGGTGTTTGGAAATGGGGTCTTTGAGAGGTTAATTGTGTTCAGGCAAGGTTATGAGGATGGGCTCTCATGATACTAACCCTGTAAGAAGGGACACCTGAGAGCTCACTTTCTTGAGACCATGGAAGGAGAGGAAGCCTGGGTGCAGGGAAGGTGAGGCACCTATGATGACTACTGCACACCCAAATCTGTCATTATGCTCCCTGGAATGACTTTCACTGCCTTTTGCAACATGATAAAAAAGTCAGTGGTTCTCTTTTGTAGTCCTCAGACACTAATGTCCTCAGACATTTCCTATTTTTAAGAGCACCTCCCTTTCACAAGTATTCTTTGTATTTTCTTCTTTTCTGGACAGCTTGAGCTGAGTACCAATTACTATCTTTTAAGTGCTTCTTACAGGAAAATGTAATTACACTGAAAAACAGCATTATTTTAAGATGAAATAAAGAAAGACATGTCCATCCAGGTATGGAAGTAAGAAGGGTGTAGTTAGGAGTAAAATAGGCAAAAGACAATACACAGGAAGAGAGCAGGTCCTACTAAGTTCTGCCTTTCCTCCTTCCAAGGCTAATTACTTGGCAAGCATGCATTGGCATGGCCCTACCAACTTCTAAACAATTCTACATGATTCTATATCAGTTAGTGAGCTATTCTTCCTGGACAATCAACCTACCAAGTCCCCAGGACCTTCCATCATCCTACATTTTTTAGTTCTCTCCTAGGCATTCTGTGGACTCTGCTCATTCAACTTTAAGACCTGCTCCTGGGCTGGGCAGGGGCTGGAGACCTGCCCCAGCTCCACTGGCTGACATCTGCATCTACCACTTGTTAAAGCATCCCATAACTGTGATACATGCTAGGTTTCTAGCTCAGAGGGTAAGTCGCTCTGCTAAATGGGATTGTTCTTAGTATATCATCCTTGGTCAGAGGGAGAGATGTCTGTCATGTCCCACTACACAGCACAAGATGTGGAGCACCCCTCTTGTTCTGCTTTAGTAAATGAGGACAAGAACGCTCCTGCAGCCTCGGAGAAGCTGGAGTTGCCTCAGGCATCCTGTCTGAGCATTAAGACCACAGGGGGCACAGCTGAGATATAGTTGATTTGGAGTCTAGTGGCATGAAATCCACTAGATATTTTTACTAAGAGATTACTATGTATTTGACCCAGTACAGATAAGCCCCATTCCACTGTGGAGGCAAAGGTAGGTCATCAGAAAATACATTTTTGGCTTTGATCCAGGTGAGAAAACGTTGAAACATTTCCACATTCATTTCAGTTGTACAGAGAACAAACACATAAATAAATAAGTAAATAATGAAAATCAGTGACTCTGAGACACTATTTTGCGTTATTTAAAAATTAATTATCTGCTCCCCACTTCTACCTTACTTGGGATTAATTCAATCCTAATGTATCCTTTAGAATCCCATTTGCATGGCTCCTCTGTGCTTTAAAAGGGGTGTAAGGTGAAGATTTGAGGATTCTTGTTGATCTCACTGGGTAACATTATGCTAAGAGAAAGAAACTAGTCATAAAAGAAACCATGTGTATATTTATGGGAATATTTATGTGAAGTGTTCTGAATTATGGAAATGAAAGTAGATTATTGTTTGACTAGGGATGGAGAGTTGGGGCTATTGGAAAGTGACCTTTAATGGATTGGTATTTGGGGGAATGATGAAATTATTCTAAATTTTTAGCAATTCTATGAATATGCTAAAAATGGTTGAATTGCTCATATTAAATAGGTGAACTGTATTGCATGGTGATATATGATGTAATACCAGCTACTCAGAAGGATGCGCAGGAAGATCAGAAGTTCTGGGACAGCATGGACTATTTAATGAAACCCTGTCCCAAAATAAAAATAAAAAAAGCTGGGGATGTAACTCAATGGTAGAGTACTTGCCTACCATGCATGAGGCCTGGGTTCAATACTCATTACTGCAAAAATAACAACAAAAATAGATGAATTTAATGGGTTGTAAATGATATCTTAACCAAACTGTTATATAAAAAGAAATGATAATGGACACACGGAAGAAAAAACAATGCTATTAAAACCAAAATATATTGCAGGCAATAGAAAGTCATCCAGGGAATTAAAACAGTAGACTTATTAATTATCTTTCTGTTAAAAATAAATGGTTAATTTTATTAGTAATTTCTAATATATTTAAAGAAATCGATAAAAGGGTTAATAATTTTGATAAGAAACAGTAAATCATATACAAAGTGGTAAAATGAGAAAATGTAAAAGCCAAATTAACTCAGCAGATGAGCTTGATAGCAGGTTGGACACAGTTGAATTAAGTAATGCTGAACTGGAACACAGCTTACAAAAAAAACCAAAAATATATCCCAAATGAATCAGTGAGAGTCAAGTTCATTAACAAGGTGGAACTAATTAAAGCATAGTAGAGTACAGTGGAAAAAATACCATGCATGTGATGGAGCATAAGAAGCAATGTAGAATAATGGCTCAGAATCAATAACTGGAATAACAATAGCTAAAGATTTTCTAAAACTCAAGATATGTGTAAAATCATAGACTAAACAAGCTCTGTGGGCAAAAAATAAAATTAATTTATAAATATAAAACATTTGCAAGTTTGTGGTCAGCCTCAGCAACTTACTGAGATTCTGTCTAAAATTAAAATAGAAAGGTTAGGGGAGTTATCTCAGCGGTAAAGCACCCCTGGGTTCAATCCTCACTACCCAAATAAAATATAATAAAATAATAACAAACAATAAAATAAATTTAAAGCCACACATAAATACATCAAAGGACAGAAAAAACCTTAAAAGCAGTTAGAGAGAATGGTAGCTGCTTTCAAAGCAGCAACTAGACTGACAGCTAGCTTATTGATAGAAAAACAAAAATCACAAAACAATCGTATAAAACTTCAAAGTAAAGAAATAAAGTTTCTGCAGATCTATAATTTTACATTGAGCAAGTAATCCTACAAAAATGAAGTAAAGACGTTTCCAGGAAAATAATAACCAAGGAAAAGTGTCATCTGTGTACCTGAAGCAAAATAGTTTTGGCTGTGCCGAAAGAAAGTAACTCAGAAAGAAAGTCACTTAGAGAGAAGCAATGAAATGTAATAAAGTATAAAGATAATGCAAAAGGGCAAGTGTTCTGGGAAATATAATCAAGAATGATTATATAAATCAATACTAATGTACTATGGAAATTTAAGTGCACATAGAATTAAAATGCATGACTATAATACCATATAAAATGAACAAGAGTAAATGAGGTTAAAGTGTTCTGTGGTATTTTTATTAGCTGAAAGTAATGAAAGCACACCAACTATCATCAATTCTTGATAAGCCATGAGGTTCCTAGTAATTCATGAGATAATTTCTAAAATAATAAAAGATACTGAGTAACTACCAAGATAATAGAAGAGAGAAATGTATCAGTGGAATATAATCTATTTTAAAAATGCCAGGAGATAATAAAGGGACAGGGAATGCGAAGCTGGGCTAATTTAAAAATCGATAGTTAATTGGTAGATTTAAATCTAGATAGACACTAGGTATATAATAAAGGACTAATAGCTGTACTTAAAATACAGTACTTATCAGACTGGCCTTTCAGAAACTCTGAAAATCAATCATATACCATTCTTAAGTAACATATCTAAAACAAATATAGGAACTTGGAAGTCAAGTGTTAGTAAAATATATATCATGACTTCATTATTCAAAATAAAACATGCATCTATGAATTTATGATAATTCATAAAAAGTTCATTAAAAGTGAAGACCATTTAATAATGGTAACAATTTCAATTGGGGAGAATTATAAAAATTCTAAATTTGCAAAAACCTAATAATACAGCCTTACAATATTTAAAGCCTCAAATTACAGAACTAAATGTAGGAATAGAGAAATCTTCAATCATTTTGGGGGATTTTAATATGCTATTTTCCATAAATAGACAACAGATTGCTATATAGTAAGAGGATTTGAACAACATGATTGGTGAAGTTGACACACCCCTCAAGAATTCAGAAAAATAACGGTAAATCTTTCACAGGGTTAATAGGAAAAATTGTTTCCAACTCATTTTATGAAGGCAGTATTATCATGCCACCAAAACAAGACAAAGGCGTTTCAAGAAAAAGAATTTGTTGTGAACAATTCTACAAAATGTTAGCTATTTGAATGTAGTAATACCTAAAAATGATGATATATTATGGCCAAATACAGTTTATCCCAGAAAATGATTTTAATTTGAAGACCAATGGATGCAATTTAACTTATTAATAGAAAAAAAGGATAGAACAATATGTCCATCTTAGTAGATTAAGGAAAATATTTGATAGAATCCAATATGAATTTATTATAAAACTCCAATAAAATTTGGAATTGAAGAAATTTTTTCAATTTGATAGAAGACATCTATAAAATATGTATGGGTAATACTGCCTTTCATGATAAATGACTAATAACCTTTCCTCTAAGATCATGAACAAGGGAAGGGAATCTCATTCTATTCTTATTCAGCATTATGCTGGACATTCTAACAAGTTTGATCAAACAAATAGAAGAAATGAAAATCATACATCTGATAAAATAAGGAAAACATGATCATGTACATAGAAAACAATTCAGTTACAAAACTCTAAACTTAAATTTATACAACTTAGTAATGTCACAGATATAAGGCTAGTAAACAGAAATTAAGTATATTTCTATATTTGAATTAACAATTAAAATGAGATTTACTGTGCAACATCACTTACACTTGTGCAATAAATAGGAAATCATCAGGGATAATTTCAACACAACATGGGGAGCAAGACACATTTACTTAGCATGGCTGAGAAAAATTAAAGACTATCTTGCTAAATGAAGACATGTACCAACCTAATAGATGGAAAGACTCATTGCTCTTAAATTTTCAACTCTCTGAAAATTGGTTTATGAATTTAATATCATCACAATGAAAAAGCTGACAGTTTTTGTAGACATCATCAAGCTAATTATAAAATTATATAAACATTTAATGAATAGATTGTGGCCAAAACAATTTTGAAAAAATGGAGATAAAAGTTGGATTTCAAGACTACTGTAATAATTCAGGAAGAATAGTAAACTGGATCATTGCAACAGAACAGAATCTAAGGCTATACCCACACCTACATAATCAATTTATTTTCAACAGAAGGGGCCAAAATAAGTCAATGGGGGAATGAACAGCATTCTCAACAACAACAACAACAACAACAACAAAACTTAGTTCTTACCTCACAAAACATAAAAATTTTAACTGGAAATTTAAAAATGTAATTTGATGTAGTTTTGCATGTAAAAGCTAAAGATTTAAACCTCCAAGATGAAAACAGTATAAAATGTTTCTCTCCTTGGGATAGGATAAGATTACTTATCATAGAATACAAAAATCACTAGTCATGAAGGAAAATTTTGATAAATTGGACTTCCCCAAATAATAACTTATGCTCTTTGAAAGACACTGGTAAAAATTAGAAAGGAAAGCCATCACACACCTATTCCAATGCTCTAATTAAAATGACCAACAAAACCAAGTGTAACGACTGAAATTTTCATACTTACCCTATGAGAATGCAAAATGGTCAGTCACTGTGCAAAACTGTTTGACAATTTCTTATAAAGTTAGGCACATTTTTATAGAAGACCAAACATTCTCACTCCCAGATGTTTATCAAAGATAACTGTAAAATTATACCCATGCAAAGACTTGGTTTATTCCTCATGGTTCAAAGAAAATGCTATTCAGTAATAAAAAGGAAATGGATTACTTTTATTCACAGTATCATAAATTTTAAAAACATTAAGTGGAGTGACAAAATAGTCCATACTTAATGAGTCCACTTAAAGTGCTAGAACAGGAAAATTAATCTGAAGAGAGAGAAATAAAATGGATGATTAATAAATACATTTTCCTTATAAATGTATTTTCTTTTTATGTACTAGTGGTCAATAATTAGGAGAAAAACCTAAAAGGTACAATCTTTAAGATCATTAAATTTTAAATTTTTTGGCTACTAAATTAATTGAAGATATTCAATATAAAACTTACTGAGACAGAGAAAAAGAGAATTTAATCATTTCATACGTTGGAATTTATGTTCAGGGATGGGAAAGCTATTTGGGTGCAGATGTCAATTTCAGTCATGCGTGGGTGGTCCCACTTCACCCAGTCACCCCTACCCCATTGCCTACTCATTTCTCCGAACATCAGACCATGCTTTGCTTGTTTGTAGAGTAGTCATAGGGGTTACTGCTGCTGGGGACAGCTCTCCACCAATAACTGTGGAGTGGCTATATTAATGTTCCAGTGGGTAAATTCAGAGGCATGTGAGCTATGCCAGGTTTCTGAATTTCCCCACAAGTTGGATAATTGCTTAATTATGCATAACCCTTTCTTTGCTGCCTCCCTTTCCTCTTCTCTAACACTGTTCCTATGTTAGTGTTTCATGTCCCAAGTACTATTTGCACATGTCTTTGGGTTTACTCCTGGGTGAACCTAAACTAAGGGATCAGCAAGCTGGTCTATAAATTTGACGTCATCCTAACCAAAATGTCGTGTGTGTGTATGTGTGTGTGTGTGTGTGTGTGTGTGTAAACCAACAAAATGACTCAGTCCAAGATACCAAGACACCCTCTCAGTTTCTTCAGCAGCAACCAGGTCCCAAGACAAATGTTGAAGCTTAAGGGATTTTTTAAAAAGAAAACGTTAGAAAAAAACATAAGCCAGTGGAAGTAAGGAGGCTTTGGGTAGGGAGGGAGCAAATTACGAGTGCACTATTAAGCACATTTCTGCTAAAAGGAACATTAGCTCAACCCAGTAGGGCACTTCAGACATAGTGTGGACCATACTCAAATTTGTGAGGCAGGAGCTACCTGCCTCAGTACCGATGCTTCTATATTAGTTCACAGGGAGGGTGGCCCTTGGAGGACATATGCTTTCTCATCACCATGGACCTCATATTTGGAGGTCACATGGGTAGGGTAGGCTCTGACAGCTTTCCTAGAGGTTTTAGCACTGGCTGTCAGAGTGAAATTATATGTGCAGGACCAGAGAGGCACAGGGGAGCAAAAACAGTATGCACTATGGTCAGAGGAATTTAGTGGAGACAGATGCCTTCTCCCTGGGAGCTGCCACTTACCAAAGTCTCAGTACCAGAAACCCTCACTTCACACAGCTGTTCTCAAGCCACCAGAAGAAAGTGAGAACTTGTCACAAGGGACTTCAAATGGAGGATGTGTTTCCAAAAGACTACTAAAGCCGCTGTCATAAACAACTGCTGACAGGTCTCTGTCCCTAGAGCTTCCCTGCCTGGCACATCAGATGATGCAGTGAGCCACAAAACCTGTTCTATCAGCCTAGTGTCTGATTTACCAGGGGCTACTGTAAATGTTCCTTGGTTTTGGGGTGAAGTTGCAACTTGGTATTTCTAGCTCTGAACCATGACCATATCACTGAATCAAACTAAGCCTCAGTTTATTTTAAGGTTAAGAGAATGGCAGCAGAAACATTTCATGTAAGTATGCCTCATTTTATTGCATTTTGAGGATATTGAGTTTTTTACAAATTGAGTTTGTGGTAATATTATACTAAGTCCATAGGCATCACTTTTCCAACATCATGTGCTCATTTCACATCTCTGCATCACATTTTGGTAGTTCTCACACTATTTCCAACATTTTCATTATTATATCTGTGATCTATGACTTTTGATGTTACTATTGTTACTGGGATACCTTGAACCACTCCCAAGTAAGACAGTGGCATTAATTGATAAATGTATGTGTTTTTGATCACCCCAATGATCAGTCTTACTTCCCTCTTTCTTTCACAATGGCCTCCCTCTTCCTTGAGACATAATAGTGAAATTAAGCCAAGTAATGACTCTGCAATGGCCTCTAAATTTTCAAGCAAATGAAAGGGTCACAAGCCCCTCCTTTTAAATCAAAAGCTAGAAATGATTAAGCTTAGTAAGGAATATATATTTCTAAAAAAAACAAAGCAAAACAACAACAAACAAAACAAGGGACTAAAAGCTAAGTCTCTTGCACCAATCAGCCAAATTGTGAATGTAAAGGCAAATTTCTTCAAGGAAATTAAAAGTGCTACTTCAGTGAACGCAAAAATGGTAAGAAACGAAACAGCCTTAAGCTGAGATGAATAAAAGTTTAGTGGTGTGGACAGAAAAACAAACCAGCCACAATGATCTCTTAATCAAAAGACAATGGCCTCTCCCACCATCTTCAATTCTGTGAAGGTTGAGACAGGTGGGGAGGCTGGAGAAGAAAAGCTTGGAGCTAGCAGAGCCTGATTCATGCAATTTAAGGAAAGAAGCCATCTCTGTGACATAAAAATGTAAGAAGAGCAGCAAGTGCTGATATACTGACTGCTATATGCCATCCAGAAGATCTAGCTAAGATAACAGATGGAAGTGGATACACTAAACAGATTTTCAAGGTTGACAAAATAGCTTTTGACTGAAAGAAGATACCATCTAGGACTTTTGTAAATAGTCCTAGATACCATCTAGGAGAGAAGTCAGTGCCTGGTTTCAAAGATTCAAAGCACAGGACAACTCTTGTGAGAGGCTCATCAGTTGGTGGCATCAAGTTAAAGACACTACTCATTCAACATTTCAAAAATCCTAAAGCCCTTAATAATTATACTAAGTCACTCTGCCTGTGCTCTATATTGGAAGAACAAAGCCTGGATGACAGTGCATCTGTTTACAACACAGCCTACTGAGTATTTCAACTCCACCATTGAAAACTAATGACAGAAAAAAAGATTTTTTCAAAATATTACTATTTGTTGATAGCACACCTGGTTAACCAAGAGCTCAGATGGAGATATACAGTGAGATTGATGTTGTTTTCATTCCTGTGGCCCATTATGTGGACCACAAATTAAGAAGTAATTTTTATTTCCAAATTTCTATTATTTAAGACATTTATTTCATAAAGCTGCCATACATAGTGATCTCTTTGTTGTATCTGGGTAAATTGAAAACCTTATGAGAAGAATTCACCATTGTAGATGTTTCATAAGAACATTCATGGGTCATGGGAGAAGTTCAAAATATCAACTCTAAAAGGAGTTTGGAGGAAGGTGACTCTAAACCTTGTAGATGACTTTGAGAGATTCAAGACTTCAGTGAAGAAAATAATTATGAATGTAGTGGAAATAGCAAGACAACAACTTATTGAGGCTCTAAGCAAATTAAGAAGACCTTGTATCAATATTAAAAGTAAAAAAAAAAAAAATAAGACAGCCCCGCCAACCTCCATGGAGGCCTAGGACAGCCTGCCCACCCACGCAGAGATCAGCCATCACCATACCCCTCCCCATGGATTAGCTATCATCTTGGGTCAATGTACAGGGCCTAGAGGTAGCTGCCCACCGCAGAACCATATGCCACAGCACTGCATCACTAAAGGGGTCACCCAATGCCATCAGATGACTAGCCCTTCCAGCCCCATCTTTGAATGTGGTTGCCTCCATCTTGGGACACCTCCACTGCCATCTTAGGATACCACTGCTGCCTGACACTACCACTGTTTTTAGTTGCGGCAGCTTCCATCTTGGAAAACTGGTCAGGGACTGGAAACTCAAAAGCAAGGTGAGACACTGGACACCTGCAGGGACACTATAAGATTACAGGGTAGACACTTCTTGGTCTATACCAAAAGGACTTTAAAAACAGCATACTATAGTGATGCAGCCACTTCAATGTTCATAGCAGCACAATTCACAATTGCTAAACTGTGGAAACAACATAGATGCCCTTCAATAGATGAATGGATAAAGAAACTGTGGTATATATATATACAATGGAATATTACTCAGCAATAAAAGATAATAAAATTATGGCATTTGCTGGTAAATGGATGGAGTTGGAGAATATGCTAAGTGAAGTAAGTCAATACCCAAAAAACAAAGGCCAAATGTTTTCTCTGATAAGTGGATGCTAATCCAGAAAGGGGAGGGGCATGGGAAGAGTAGAGGAATTTTGGAGTAGCCGAAGGGGAGGAAAGATGATGGAATGAGATGGATATCACTACCCTAGGTACATGTATGATTGCATAAATGATGTGACCCTACTTTGTGTATAACCAGGGATGTGAAAACCTGTGCCCCATTTGTGTACAATGAATTGATGAGCATTCTGCTATCATGTATGTATAACTGATTAGAACAAATAAAAATAAATAAACAAAAAATATTAGAGGGTAGAAACTGTAACACCTTGGATCTGCACTGCTAGAAGGGAAGACACATGGAAAGCATGAAAAGACAAGAAAAAAAGTGCCCCAAACAAACCAAGATGATACAATAATAGCATCCGTTGGCAGCACAGTAGAAGAAATGTCAGAGAAGGAGTTCAAAATGTACATAATAAAAATGATCTGTGAATCAATGACATAAGACAGCAAATATAGGCAAAAATTGATAAATCCAACAAAGAGATAAGAGAGCAAATACAGGCAACAGAAGATTACTTCAAGAGACAGAGATTCTAAAAAAAAATTGAACAGAAATCCTTGAAATGAAGGAAACAGTAAACCAAATTAAAAATTCAATAGAAATCATCACCAACAGACTAGATCACTTGGAAGACAGAACCTTAGATAATAAAGACAAAAAATATAAACTTTAAACTAAAGTTGACCACATAGTGAAGATGGTAAGAAACCATGAACAAAACTTCCAAGAATTATGGGATAGCATGAAAAGACCAAATTTAAGATTTTTGGGGATAGAAGTCACAGAGATTCAAACCAAAGGAATGCACAATCTTTTCAATTAAATAATATCAGACAATTTTCAAACATGAAGAATAAATTGGAAAATCAAATCCAAGAAGCTTACAGGACACAAATATACCAAATTACAACCAATCCACACCAAGACACATTATAATGAAAAGGCCTAGCATACAGAATAAGGATAAAATTTTTAAAGCTGTAAGAGAAAAGTATCATATTACATATAGGAGAAAACAACTTGGATCTCAGCAGATTTCTCAACCAGACTCTCAAAGAGAGGATGTCCTAGAACAACATATACCAAGCCTTGAAAGAAAATGAATGCCAACAAAGAATCTTATATCCAGCCAAATTAAGCTTCAGATTTGAAGATGAAATAAAAACCTTCCATGATAAACAAAAGCTGAAAGATTTTACAATGAGAAAACCTGCACTACAGAACATTCTCAGCAAAATATTCAGTGAAGGGAAAATGAAAAACAACATTGAAAATCAGCAAAGGGAGGAACTACACTAAAGGAAAAGCTAATAAAAGGAGAAACCAAGTCAAGTAAAAAAATAAAAACAAACCAAAATGACCAGGAATACAAACCATATTTCAATAATAACCTTGAATGTTAATGGCCTAAATTCATCAATTAAAAGACATACACTGGCAGATTGGATTTAAAAAAAGACCCAACAATATGTTGCCTTCAAGGGACTCATCTTATAGGAAAGGACATCCACAGATTGAAGGTGAAAGGATGGGTAAAAATATAGCACTCATATGGACCATGTAAACAAGCAGGGGTTTCCATCCACATATTTGATAAAGTGGACTTCAAACCAAAGTTAGTCAGAAGGGATAAAGAAGGTCATTTCATACTGCTTTAGGGAATCATACATCAATGAGACATAACAGTTATAAATATTTTTGTCCCAAACAATGGAGCAGCTATATATATCAAACAACCCTTCTAAATTTTAAGAATCAAATAGACCACAACACAATAACACTGGATGACTTTAACACATCTCTTTCATCTATGGATAGATCTTTCAAACAAAAGCTAAGCAAAGAAAATATAGAACTCAATAATACAATCAATAATTTAGACTTAACAGACATATATAGAATATTTCATCCATCAATGAGTGAATACACTTTTTTCTCAGCAGCACATGGATTCTTCTCTAAAATAGGCCATATGTTATGCCACAAAGCAACTCTTAGCAAATATAAAAAAAATAGAGATTCTACACTGCATTCTATCAGATCATAATGGAATGAAATTAGAAATCAATAATAAAATAAAATAATAAAATAAAAAACAGAAACTACTGCAATACCTGGAGACTAAATAATACACTATTGAGTGACATGTGGATAACAGGAGATAAAAGATTCCTAGAGGTAAATGAAAACTCCAATACAACATACCACAATCTCTGGGATACTACAAAGGCAGTGCTAAGAGGAAATTTCATTGCCTTGAGCTCATTCATTAGTAGAATGAAAATTCAACAAATAAATGATCCAACATTACATTTCAAAGCCCTAGAAAAAGAACAAAGCAACACAAAACTAGTAGAAGACAGGAAATAATTAAATAAGGGCTGAAATCAATGAAACTGAAACCAAAGAAACAATTCAAAAAACTGACAAAACAAAAAGCTGGTTCTTTGAAAATAAATAAAATTAATAAGTCACCCTAGTAAAAAGTAGAGAGAAAACTCAAATTACTAAAATTTGTGATGAGAAAGGGTATATCACAACAGATACTATTTAAATACAGAAGATAATAAACTACTTTGAAAACTTATACTCCAATAAAATAGAAAATCTCAATAACACTGACAAACTTCTAGAGGCATATGATCTGCTTAAACTGAATTGGGAGGACATACACAATTTAAACAGATCAATTTCAAGCAAGGAAATAGAAGACACCACCAAAAGCCTACCAACCAAGACAAGCCAGTACTAGACAGATTCTCAGCAGAGTTTTACAAGACCTTCAAAGAAGAATTAATACAAATACTCCTCCAATTATTCCATGAAATGGAAAATGAGGAAACCATTCCAAACTCATTACATGAGGCTAGTATCACTCTGATACCTAAGCCAGAGAAAGATATATCAAGAAAAGAAAACTTCAGATCAATATCCCTGATGAACATAGATATAAAAATTCTCAATAAAATTCTGTCAAATTGCATACAAAAACATATTAAAAATAGTGTACTATGATCAAGTGGGGTTCATCCCAGGGATGCAAGGTTGGTTTACCACATAGAAATCAATAAACATAATTCATTGCGTCAACAGACACAGAAAAAGCATTTGACAAAATACAACAAAATACAATACCCTTTCATGTTCAAAACACTAGAAAAACTAGGGATAGTAGGAACATACCTCAAGATTGTAAAAGTTATCTATGCTAATCCCAAGGCCAACATCATTCTAAATGGAAAAGAATTGGAAGCATTCCCTCTAACAACTGGAACTAAAAGAACTCTTTCACTACTCCTATTCAATACAGTCCTTGAAGCTCTAGCCAGAGCAATTAGACAGATAAAAGAAATTAAAGGGATACGGATAGGAAAAGAAGAACTCAAAACTATCCTTATTTGCTGATGACATGATTATATACTTAGAAGATCCCAAAAATTCCACCAGAAAACTTCTAGAATTAATAAATGAATTCAGCAAAGCAGCAGGACACAAAATCAATACCCACAAATCAAATGCATTTCTATACATCAGCGATGAATCCTCTGAAAGAGAAATGAGGAAACCTACCCTGTTTACATAAAATACTTGAGAATCAATCTAACAAAAGAGGTGAAAGATGTATACAATGAAAACTATAGAGCACTACAGAAAGAAATTGAAGAAGACCTTAGAAAATGAAAAGACTTCTCATGTTCCTGGACAAGAAGAATTAATATTGTCAAAATGGCCATACTACCAAAAATGTTACACAGATTTAATGCAATTCCAATTAAAATCCCAACGACATTCCTCATAGAAATAGATACAGCAATCATGAAATTCATTTGGAAAAATAAGAAACCCAGAATAGCCAAAGCAATCTTTAGCAAGAAGAGTGAAGCAGGAGGCATCAAAATACCAGAACTTAAACTATACTACAGAGCTACAGTAACAAAAATGGCAAGCTATTGGCACCAAAATAGACATGTAGACCAATGGTACAGAACAGAAAACACAGAGACAAACCCACATAAATACAGTTATCTTATACTAGGCAAAGGCACCAAAAGCATTCATTGGAAAAGATATAGCCTATTCAACAAATGGTGCCAGGAAAATTGGAAATCCATATGCAGCAAAATGAAATTAAATCACTATTTCCCACTATGTACAAAAGTCAACTCAAAGTGGGTCAAGGATCTAGGAATTACTGGAGGAACTGCTCCTAGTGGAAGAAAAAGTAGGCCCAAACATGTATCATGTCAGATTAGGTCCTGACTTCCTTAACCAGACTCCTAAAGTGCAAAAAATAAAATCAAGAATCAATAAGCAGGATAGATTCAAACCAAAGAGCTTCTTCTCAGCAAAGGAAATGATCAATAACATGAAGAGAGCCCACAAAGTGGGAGAAACATCTTTATTACATGCACAACAGATAGAATGCTAATTTCCAGGAAATATAAAGAATTCAAAAAACTTAACACCAAAAAATTAAATAACCCAATCAACACGTGGACTAAGGAACTGAATAGACACTTCTCAAAAGAAGGTACACAATTGATCAACAAATATATGAAAAATGTTGAACATCTCTAGCAATTAGAGAAATGCAAATGAAAATACTCTAAGATTTCATCTCACTCCAGTCAGAATGGCAATTATCAAGAATATAAGCAACAATAAGTGTTGGTGAGGATGTGGAGAAAAAGGTACACTCATACGTTGCTGGTGGCACTGAAAATTGGTACAACACTCTGGGACACATTATAGAGATTCCTTAGAAAACTTGGAATGGAACCACCATTGAACTAAGACATCCCATTCCTCAGTCTATACCCAAAGGACTTAAAATCAACATACTACAGTGATGCAGCCACTTCAATGTTTATAGCAGTTCAATTCACAATAGTTAACCTGTGGAACCAACCTAGATGCCCTTCAGTAGATGAATGGATAAAGAAACTGTAGTATATATACATAATGGAATATTACTCAGCATTAAAAGAGAGTAAAATTATGGCATTTGCAGGTAAATGGATGGAGTTGGAGAATATCATGCTAAGTGAAGTAAGCCAATCCCAGAAAACCAAAGGCCGAATGCTCTCTCTGATAAGTGGATGCTGATCCATAATGGAGGGAGGTGGCATGGAAAGAATGCAGGAACTTTGGATTGGACAAAGGGGAAGGGGAAAGGAAGGGGACTTAGGGATAGTTAAGATGGTGGAATGAGATGGACATCATTACCCTAGGTACATGTATGATTGCACAAATGGTGTGACTCTGTATCGTATACAACCAGAGAAATGAAAAGCTGTGCTCCATTTGTGTATAATGAAATAAAATGCATTCTGCTGTCATGTATAACTAAGTAGAAAAATTTTAAAAAATTAAAAAATGTTAAAAACAAACAAACAAAAAACCCAAAAAGGACTGGGGATGTGGTTCAGTGGTTGAGTGCCTCTAGGTTCAAACCTCATTCCAAAAGAAAGAAAGAGAGAGAGAGAGAAGAAAGAAAGAAAGGAAGGAAGGAAGGAAGGAAGGAAGGAAGGAAGGAAGGAAGGAAGGAAGGAAGGGAGGGAGGGAGGGAGGGAGGGAGGGGATAGGGGGAGAAATCACAAGAGTACTAGACCTAGATATGGAGCCTAAAGATGAAACCAAACTGGTGCAATCTCATGATAAAACTATAAGGAATGAGGAGTTGCTTCTCATGGATGAGCAAATAAAGTGGTTTCTTGAGACAGAATCTACTTACCCCTGGTGCCCATGCAGTGAACACTGTTGAAATGACATAAAAATTTAGGATATTACTAAATATTACATACACTTAGTTGACAAAGCAGGGGCAGGGTTTGAGAGGATTTTTTGCAACTTTTCAAGTTCTATTGTAGATATAATGCTATCAAAAAACATTGCATGTTGAAGAGAAATCTTTCGCGGAAGAAGGAAACAATCTGTGGCAAAGTTCATTCTTGTCTTATGTTAAAGAATTGCCACTGCCACCTCAACTTTGAGCAACCAGCCTTTACTAAGTCAGCCACTGGGTCAGCCACTGACCCAGGCGAGACCCTCCATCAGCACAAAGATTACACCTCACTGAAGGTTCAGCTGATAGCATTTTCATCAATAAAGCATTAAAATTAATGTTATACACTTTATTTTTAGAAATAATGCTACTGCATAGTTTATAGACTACTGTATAGTTTAGACTCAAATGTAACTTGTATATACAGTGAGAAGGAAACCATAAAATTCATGTGACTCACTTCATTGCAGAGTTTACTTATTGTGGTGGTTTGAAACAAAACCAGCACTACTTTTGAAATATCCCTATATCTTTATCAGAAGTTTCTCAGAGGAGTAAATGAGATAGCATGTAAGTATCTACTAGAGTCCTCCAATATTGCAGGTTCTCAATAAATATCTCTTGAAGATTAGTTGTAGAAAGGCTAGACTTCTCACTGAGGCAAGATAATTCATTTCTCTTTTGAAAGCTGATGGTTTAATGTCAAATTTTTGATCAACTGATTAATGATTGTGAGTTTAGTGGGTAAAACCTGAGAATAGTGGGCACAATTACCACAGCTTGCCATAATCCAAAACATTCTTACCTCTATAGGGTACTTATGTAGAACAAGTGGGCACTCACCGCGTCTCCTCCCCAAAGTGCCAAGCTACTAAAAAAAGGTAAGAAAGAGGAAACAAAGCTGACTTTAATATTTACCCAAATTTTCAGTCAGCTGAGGTGAGAAAGTTTTCTGATTTTTCAACTAAATTTTATATGGTTGTGATTAAAATCACATTTCTATTTCATAACTCTCTGGAGACTGAATAAGGACAAATGCTTTAGTGTGGGATGCAGTGGTTTTACTCTAAATTTTCTGGGGGGAAGGTATTAAAATTGAAAGCATGAACCATCTTACATATGAAGTTTATAAAGATAGTGAAGATTGATAACTAACACCTGAGACAATCCAGAATCACTTCACTAGACACCCTGAGAGAAGGACTTTGTACTAATTGGCTACTGCTGCCCTAAGAGAGTACCACAGAGGGGTTGCTTGAACAACAGACATTTGTTTATTTCTTCATGGTTCTGGAGCCTGGAAGTTGGAGATCAAGGTGTCCACAGGGTTGATTTCTACTGAGGCCTCTTTCCTTGACTTGTTTGTAGATGGCCTCATGGGGTCTTTTTTATGTGTTTGTGTCCTAATCTTCTCTCCTCATAAGGAAACCAGTCCTTTGGGATTACAGCCCACCCTCATGACCTCATTTAATCTAAATTACTTCCTTGAAAGTACCACTTCCAAATACAGCCACATTCTGAAGCACTGAGGGTTAGGACTTTGACATATGAATTTAAAGTAGGAGGCACAATTAAGCTCTTAACAGATCTTAATAGGTTTCATCTGGGTAGAGCCAGGCTCTGGTCAGTGCAGAAGGCAATGTCCTCTCTACAGCATGCAGAGAAGCTTCATGGCTTTGATGTTGATAGTTTTTATTTGCATTGATGATCTGGCCCACTGACTTTATGTAGTTTACTATTTAGAAGGAAATGGTTGCATTTATGAAATAGTGTCTTCTGTTTCTCTGAAACATAAGATACTATTAACATTTATAGCCTGACCATTTCAAATTATCTGTATAAAGGGGCCATATTTCAGAAAAAGAGGTTGAAAAAATGGAAGAGCTAATTCAGTTGGCTTCCATAGTGTATTCTATATAAGGAAACTCCAGTGTGGTCTCTCTCCCAGGGTGTCTGAATGTGTCCAAGATGGCTCAGTTAGACACCTGGATTAGGATACTGTGTGTTGGTGTCCCTTAGTGAACTCCCCTTTCCAGTGGCAGTGCTGCCAGGTGAAGCAGAGCTGTGGTACATACGTTCACATGTGGTATAATGTAGATGTACATACAAGAAAGTGTTGATTGCTCACATGGTCCATCTTCCAATCACTACTTCCTTGGTACTCCCTGTGTATTGGCCACCTTTCTGATGCTGTGGCTATGAAGAGTATTTTTTTTTTTTTTTTTTTTGGTGGGATATGCATAGGACAGTGATGATCACGAAGCACCATGAGATGAAGGAGAGCTGACCTGGTTGAACCTGCATTTTGAGGACCAATGGACTGGAGTAGAGGTTGAACAAAGAACTTGACCTAATGCATTGGCTGGGAGCTCTCCCAGGACTTGGAGGTGACTCAATCCTTCCCAGGGTGCTCTAAGTTATGCTAGGGAGAAGTACTGAGGAGTGGATTTTCTGGGCTTGGCCTTGTTTTTGTTAGCTTCAGTCTTTGGTCCACTCTTTGATTTGATATTTTTTTTCCCTAGTGTAGTCCCAGCTGCCACTTTTTTTTTTTTTTTTTAAATGGGGAGTCTATGGCAAAATAATTTGGGAAAAAAATGCACATTATGCTTTCTGCTTAACATTCAGAGTTGGTGTGAGTATAGTATCCCTTTCTTATCCAAGGTTTTATTTTTCACAATTACAGTTACCTACAATCAACCTTGTCTAAAATTGTCAAATGGGAAACTACAAAAATAAACAACTCATAAATTTTAAGTTCTGCTCCAAGTAACATGGGAAATCTTACACCGTCCCACCTGGGATGTGAAACACCCCTATGTCCATCATATCCACACTGTATGCCCTACCCACTAATAAGACACTTATTGGTCATCTTGGTTACCAGATCATTGGCTTCAGTATCACAGTGGTTGTGTTCAACCCTTATTTTACTTAATAAAATCTCTGAAGCAAAAGGTAGGAATGTTGGCAATTTAGATAAGCCAAAGAGAAGCCATACAGTTCTTCCTTTAAGTGAAAATATGAAAGTTTATCATATATCTGTATGTATAGAGGAAAAACAGCATGTACAGAGTTTGGTCCTGTGTTTTTAGCCATCCACTGGCACCTCAGAATGGATGCCCTGTGAATTAGGGGAGACTACTATAATCCTGTAGTAGCAAATCTTGTTGAAATGTGTTCAATCCAGTGATTTCCAAGCTTGGTCACAAACTCTTTTTAAAAATAATATTAAATACATTATGTCTTATGGGAACCACAGCTATAGACCAGGTGGACATGTTTGTTTCTTCCCAGGAAATCATAGGCACAGAGTAGGAGGTACTCCTAAGGGAAGGGACTCAATGGTGGCTTTGGTTATCCTGGGCCTTCTCTGACTTTAATCTGCTTTCAGGATAGTTTGGGACCCTTCCTAAATTTTTCAGTTCAGGTTTAGATTCTTATCAAAACAAATGAAATCAATGACAAGTTCTTAAGGAAATTGATTTGTGATGCCAGGAGAGAAAAAGAGACATGACTTATTGCTGTGCTCATCCTGAGAGTATGCATTATGAATACCTGATTGCTTCATGGTTGGAAGTTCAGGGACATGGAATAGTTGGGAATCTTTCCAAGGCTGCTCTCCACACAAAGCATGAAGAAAGAAAACCATTTCAGTACTTGACTAAATTTAGAGCACAACAATGAAATACTTTCCATATGGCTCACAAAAATCAATAACAACATGATAAACTTAGGGTGACACAGTATATTCCCCACAAGAGGTTTAAGTCTGCATTGGGCATGGGAAATTGACATTATAAAATTGTCCTAAAGTATTCCATCCCTTTGAAAAAGAAAATTGCAGCAATATTTCAGAAGCCATGTAAAATGGATACTTGAATTAAAAGCTCAAAAAAAACAAATTAGAAGTATCTGCCCTATTTTTGCTGTACCTTTGTGTCTTGACTTCAAAAAATAAAAATGAAACAAACAAAAACCCCCTGGTCTTTCTCTCTCATTTGGGCTTGTAAGGTGGGGTGTTGGGGTGGGGAGAGTGATATGTTTTGCACTGATATAGTAGGTGGAAATGCAGCTCCTGGTGACAAGTAACAACTTAAAAGCTATGTTCCTTCCCAGAAGAACAGAATGATCTAATCTCATGCTTTCATTGTAGTAAAGCTCACAGCTTACATTATGATCGCACTATTTATACTATGGATGAACTTCCTTTTTTTTTGGTACAGGGGATTGAACTTAGGGGTACTCTACCACTGAGCCACATCCCCAGCCCTATTTTGTGTTTTTTTTTTTTTTAGAGACAGGGTCTCATTGAGTTGCTCAGCACCTCACCTTTGCTGAGGCTGGCTTTGAACTTCTGATTCTCCTGTCTCAGCCTCCCTAAGTGCTGGGATTACAGGTGTGTGCCACCACACCCGGCTTGAACTTCCATAAAAGATCTGCAGTTTGAAGAACTGAGGTGTGTGGATGCCTAGGATGGGTCTGGGATTATGAGGGAAGTGGGACAGAAAGAGACAGGTTGGTCACAGTTCACAATTTACTAACATGCAAACAGGTCACAGAATGTATAATTCATATGCAGCAAAGTTCTTACACATGTCATGTCCCTCAATGCAGTGGGAAATGTAGAAGAGTGGGGAATGTTAGAAGGCTCCTGGTGTCTGGCCATAAACATGAAAGACTTGGGGAATCAGATTATGCCCTGGGAATTACACTGGTACATCCTGTACTTCAATGATAAGATCCATTGTCTCAAATAATAACTGAGCCATTTGTTTGGAAATAAGAACTGGGAGATCTTAAATTCAAGTTGAAATCTCAGAAAAAATTGGAATATGACTATAGAGAGGAAGGTGGAAACTGAGTGCTGGGTGTGCTCTCTTGAGGAAGACCCTGCTGGAGGAGTATGGTCAGTGGAGAGTCAAGAGAAAGCTGAGTCCTATAGCAGAATTTACCATTGCCTATGTAGTACAGTCCAGTCTCGGAGAGGATCATGGGTCACCGATATGAGCCTAGTGATAATACCATTCTCTTTTTTGTTTGCTTTGGTTTTTGTTTTGTTTTACTAATGTTGGTTTAATAAAAACAAAATTGTCTTCTGTAAGTTATCGCTATTAAATATAATACAAATAAGCCATTTATTTTTTGGTATGTTTTCCTAAATATTTTTTACTTATTATATAATACCATTTTAAGTGTCAATGCATAAACATACATTGTTCTAGTATGCACGTTTCAACAGAATGAAAGTGTTTGTTTAGAAAACTGTGTAGGGAATAACTCTGACGTCCTGTCTGGGTACGGTGGGATGGACTCTCAACATCTATCTGTGGTAAAATGATCCACATTTTAATCTCTTATTTCAAACCATCTACGGGGAAATGAGACTTCTCTGCCTTAGCTGTTAGCCTAATTTAATCATATAATCAGAGTGTTTTCAATGATGCTTTTCTCTAGTACCTATCACTGCCCTCATCTCTCCTTTGTCCAGCTTTACTTGTCAACCACAAAAGGCAGTTTTCTTTTCAGACTGTCCTAACATGTTCTCTGGCTTCACACCCTAGGGCTCTGACTTGGAAAAAGGTTGTGATTCATCTCCTGTTTGGATGAGTGAGTTCCTGTTAGCCCAAAGATCTGCCGGGAGGGGATGGCAGCAGCTGGTTCTGACCCTGGAGGAGGGCCCTTTCATTAGAACCAGGGGGAGAGAGTTAACAAGCACAAATAAGGCTTTTCCTGTTTACCTTCCCCCCCAAATGTATTATGATCTTCCTGGGGTTTCTTCACCTGATTCTGTGTGCATTCTGAACTTGCTCCAAGCACTTGGTTTGTAATTCTAGCACTCTTCTGGGAAGTGCCCTCTCTTCCAGGGCAGAGCCATGGCCACCAGGGAAAAGACAGACACATGACCCTTCCAGGTGAGGCCATGAAAGCTGTTGAGTGGACTGAGCTGAGAATCCTGGCTATGTGCCATGGTCCACAATTAGAGAAATTTACAAAATGCTGCTGCTGATTTTTAAGGTTCAATAGTGAATAGAGATGCTTCTTGATTTGTGATGGGGTCATATCCTGACAAACCCATTGTAAGTTGAAAATATCCTAAGTTGAGAATACAGTGACCACACCCAACCTACCAGACATCTCACTTTAGCCACACTGTACACTGTACTGCATTGGTTGTCTCCCTCATGATCTTGTGGCAACCTGAGAGCTGTGGTTGGCTGTCATTGTCCTGCATCACCAGAGTATAATAGCACATATAACTAGCCTGCAAAAGGATTCTAACTCAAACCTCAAAGTATGATTCCTACTGAATGTATATTGCTTTTGCACCATGGTAAAGTTGAAATATCATACCTTGGGACTGCTTGTAATTTGAAAAGAATGTAGAACTCTGCTTTCTGTGGTGATTTGTCTTTTGTGTTTATAAGGCAGCAAAAGTTACTTCTGAGGCAGGAGGCCACCCAGATGGGGCACGAGGCGAGCTCTTCAGGCAATTTCTTGCTCTTAGGTGTCTGGCTTGGCGTGTAGATACATGTTTTCACACATGTGGACTCTGAGCAGACGGAAGTGTTGCCCTACCTTCCACCAGAAAGGTGTGACAGTTCTGGAGCTTGATACTTTTGTAGGATTCCCAGGTTGACTTCATAGGCAATGTGGGCTTCACATTTTGTCTTTGGACAGGGAGCATAGGACTTTGAAGCATTATTTAATTTTTACAAGAAGGCTTAGTGAAAGTGGGAAATACGCAGAAATTATTAGCAAGCAGCTTTAAATTTAGCTATTGAGAAAACATTGAATAGGTCTCCAGGAAGTGATAAATCTATCTGAAGTAAAGAATTCAAGTGTCAGTTAAAAGTCCCATCATTATTTAAAGGTTAATAGAATCTCAATGGCTTTTGACTAAATGTCCTGAACAAGATAATGTCCTATTTATATAGGAGGATTCCTCCTTTTGTGGTCTGTCTTGGGTCCCCCAAACATTTGTCTTCCCTTGGTTTACCTTTCCCCAATCCTGATGCTCATCACAGGGACATTGGCACCTAGGATTTCTTTCTTGCTCTGCTCTGGACTTAAGCATCACTCTCACAGGGAGATCTCTCTAGTCAGCTACCCAAGGCAGAACATCCCCTAATTGTAGCAGGCGTACCCCTGCTCTGTTAGGCACCAATCCTGCATTTATTTCTGTATTTTTCCCAGATGGGCCAGCTTCACTGAGTAGTGGTGATTAAAGTCACCCTTTCTCCTCTCCATTGCATGTCTAGTTTCTGTTGCAGGCCTAAGCACAATGAGTACTATATAGATATTTGCAAAATGAAGGAACAAGTGCAATAAAATGCTTCTATTGGAAGTGAAAAGTGGGATAAAGATAAGTAGAAAGTTGAAAGTAAAAAAAAATTGCCAAAAAAAAAAAAGCTATTTTCCTCCATTCTAAGTCAGGTAGAATTCCCATCAATCTATTTCTCAGATAGTAAAGAAAACTTCTGTTTATACCCCCAAATACAATAAGAGCTAAAATTTATTTCCTTTTATTAAGCAGATCAACACTTAGAGGTTCTGTGTTCAGTAACTCTGAAACATACAATCTCTTTTTACCTTAAAAGCTAAATAAAGGCTGGGGTTGTGGCTCAGTGGTAGAGTGCTCACCTAGCATGGTGAAGCACTGTTCAATCCTCAGCAACACATAAAATAATAAATAAATAAAAATAAAGTATTTTTAAAAAGCCAAATAAATTGCATCGTGTGAGCAGATTTGTTTAAAAATTTCATTTTTTCTTTCAACCTTTCAAGTAAGTGAGATTTTAGAACAGTCTAGCCTGTGTGTGACAATTAGAAAGATTCTTGATGATAACCCACATCTAAGCAAATGGAACATGGGAACACAAATCATTACTGATGTTCAAATGACACTGTGGTTCTGAGTTTTCCTCCCAACCCTGACTATTTTGCCCTTTACAGGAGAAGTATATCAAAATACCAGACAGAAAAATAGAGTAGTATAAAAGGGGAAAGAGAGTCTAGGGTAGGGTCATGTCAGGATATTGATATAGTATACAGTATTTGGACCTTTCTACCAGAGAACTGCAAAAGCAGAGACACACACATGGGAAATGTGGTCCAGGCAGACAGGGAAGTGAGTACAAGAGCCTGATGCTAAGCAAACTTGGCATGTTGATCCTGGGCTGGAGGACCAGGGAGAAATAGAAAGACCTGAGAGCATGAAGGAAACTCAAATAAGTGTGCCAATGGACACATGGCTCAACCTCACCTGGACTCCAGATACTGCCAAAGAAGGAATGTAAGATATAAAGCAAGAAGATTCCTCTCCACCTGCTCAATATTAAATAACTTGCAAACCATAGTCTCTATCTGCTCTCCTCAGGAGCCTCATCCTACTGCTCTGGACAGGTGTCCACCACCTCAAGTAAAAGTGACATTGCTCTGATGGAACTACTGTTATTTCTGCAGGCTTATACTTTAGATGGGTTAAGTCAAATCATGTGCTCTCATTTGTTTTAATTTTAAGATATATTCAACATGAACAAGATTAATTTTCCATTCTGGATTTGCTAGTCAAGTATATATTTGTCATGAGTGATTTTGTTTGCTAGTTACACACAGGATGTGTTATTTATCATGAATTATTTCATGTAAATGATGGAATTTTTCAATCCATTGCTGTACACTGCATATTATAAAGGTAAAAAAGGCTGAGAAGATGGGACCCAAATGATAGGTAGGACAGTGCAAACCTCCCTGTATAATTCAAATGTCTCTTTTGCTCTGTGTTTGAATTCTAGTGGTACTTAAAGGAGAAGTTATTTCTTATCATTTTCTCCAACACTCTTATTATCCATAAGTGTTCATTGTTCTCATCTTTTTCATAGCCACAAACACAAATTTAAAATATTCTAAATGAATCTGCTGTTAACATTCGTATAAATATGCCATGTATTTTCTGAGCTGCTTCTAACGTGTATGAACTGTAGTGTCACACTAGCAATTTTCATGCTTATTTAGTCAAGCCAAAAATCAACCACATGCAAGTTGCTATACAAATATATTTCCTGGATCAGATCACAGCTTCATATAGCAGCATAGACATGGCTAACTAATGAAGAAAATGCTATAGGCTCATGTAAAGCCCTATAAGTATTGTGTCATTTGGGGGAAAATAAACAGCTGCTAGAAAATTATTAATTTTAGCTTAGTGTTTTACAGAAGACACAAGGGCATCTGGGAATTCACCTTTTTCAGGAGATTTGGGTGTCTGGAAATTGATCTATCATCATTGTTTCCCAAGAAGTTATGGGTCAGCATGCACAATCAGGGAGCACTTCTGGACTTCCATGTATTCTGCTCTGCTTCATTCAGTAGCCACTTTCCCTAATGATTCGGCAGAGTTTTGCCCAATGAATTGCACCTGAACACATGCAGTGGTACCCCAGAAGTTAAGGAGGGTTAGGACACAGCATCTGTTGAATTGCAAAATCATTTTGATAAGCTAATTAATCAGATTTAAAAATACTCATCAAAGAGGAATCTCTTCTAGATAGAGTAAGGACTTTTGAAAATCGATTCACATTTAAAGGCAAAGAAAACATTGGCAAAAACCAACCAAACAAACAAAAACACAATGAAAATGAAAAGTAACCTTTGGCATTAACCAAAGCCTTGTAACATTCCAAGGAAAATATGAGGTCAGTAAGAACACAGAGCTTCATCTTGTGTCTCCCCAGATCTCTATGGCCTTGAAAAACAAGAACTTTCCAATCGCAGTAGCTGTGAAAAGCGGCACCTTAGCCATCACGGGAGGGGATGGAACATGTTGTAAGATTCCCAGATGATTCCTAGACCCCCAAAATTTTCAGTTTAACCCATTTGACAGTTTTAGTAGGATGAATAGTGGCCCGAAAGTATGCCCACATTTGAACTCACAGTGTACCTGTTACCTTACATGGCAAAAGAGATTTGCTGCTGTGATTAGGGTCTTGAGGTGCAGAGAAGGTCTTGGATGGACTACATGGGCCCAGTGTAAACACAGTGATCCTTATAAGGAGGCAAGAGGGTGAGACTCAGAGAAAGATGTGATACCTGTGGCAAAGTTTGCAGTGATGCAATCATGAGCCAAGGAATGTGGACATCCTCTGAAAGCTAAGAAAACCAAGGAATGGAATGTTTGGAAGGAACACAGGTATTCCAGCACATGGATTTCAGCCTAGTAAGACCCATTTTAGACTTCCAACCACCATAGTTATAACAGATTTGAGTTCCTTTAAATCACTGTTTTGGGTAGTTTGTAACAACTGTGATAGAAAACTCATCCAATTTGGTACCTGGAAGTGCAGCTCTGACTTTGGGGAGTGGGTAGAGGCTAGAAACATTTTGAGGATCACAAGAGAAAAAGTCTAGACTGCTCAGAAAAGATTGTAAGTACAAATGGGTTTATTAACAGTTCTCCTAGTGGGAACTCAGAGAAAGTGAAGAGTATGGTAGGGAAAACCTATGTCATCTGAGAGAAAATTTAAATTATCATAAGTGCCCTGTCAGTAGAAATGTTGGTGGTGAGGACTCAGAAGGAAATGAAGAATGTGTTATTGAAATTGGAGAACAGGCACTGCTTATAGTGGCAGAAATCTTAGCAGAATTGTTTTCTACAGTTATCTAGGACACAGAACTTGTAGAGGATGAACTGTATATTTAGGTAAGGAGATTTCCAAGCGGCACTGAAGGTACAATCTGGTTTCCTGTTGCCAATAGTAAAATGTGATTTTTAAAAAGAGATAGATTGAAGAAATAAACAAAAGGAAAACAGGATCTCATGATTTAAAATATTCTTCGGCCTATCTAAATTGCAAAAGATGTTAAATTTAGGAAATTTAATATTGGGAAACCATGTTCTAAAGAAAAAGCAAAGAATGTGACCAGATTACCTTTTAAATATTCTAAGAATCAAAGGGTAGGTGATCCAGTCACACAGAAGGCTCTTTGAGAAGATGAGGCATATGAATCTTGCATTCATTCACTCAGCCATCTCAGCAGATTAAAGAATACCAGAGGATAATTTGAACCCATACCAAGAAAAAAAAGACTCAAAAGTAGTTAACTACATGGGTAAATATAAAAGACAGTATAAATGTCTTTTGTTTATAATACTTTTGTTCATCTAATTTAAAGGGCAACTACATAAGGCAACAATTATCTATGTTTTTATGGAGTCATAAAAAGCACAGGTAAGTATTTTGTATATTATTAGTAGCACAAAGATGGGGTGAGAGAAAAGAGCTATTTTGGAATAACACTTTCATACACTACTGAAATTAAGTTGGTATTTATCTAAATTACATTGTTTTAAGATGTTAATGAACTTAACAGAAATCACCACCACACACTAAGACATTGCGCGTATTTCTGAAGCCCACATAGAATACTCTCCAGGATGAGCAATGGGTTAGGTCACACGATAAACTTCAATAAATTTAAATATATTAAAATCATACAAAATATGTTCTCTACCAAAATGGAATAATGTTAGAGATTAATAACAGGGACATATTTGGGACTTCACAAATATGTAGAGATTAAATAACATGTTTATAAATATAAAAAAATGTTCAAAGAATAAAATAAAGAGAAAAAAGAAAATACTCTGAAACGAGTGCAGTGATGCTAGTTGATTTAATACAATAAAACACATTATTAATAGAATAAAGGATAAAAATAACACCATCTCAATAGATTCAAGAAAACAACTTAGCAAAATGCTTTCATGATAGACAGTTAATAAACATAGAAAAGGAAATACCTTCTGCAAACTGATAAAAGCTGCTACAAAAATTTTACTGCCTATTGAAAAGTGAAAAACTGAATGCTTTCTCCCTTTGAACAAAACTGAAAGTCCTGTTCTTACCACTTGTATTCAAGATAAAAGAGAATCTTTTACACAAGACAGTTAAGCATGAGAATGAAAAGAGACATCCATCCTGGAAACAAATCAACACAACTATCTCGATTTTTAGCTAGCATGATATAATACACAGAAAATTACAGGGAATCCACAGGAAAACTATTAGAAGCAACAAAGTTCAGTAAAGTTTCAGTATAAAAGATCAATACAGAAAGACGAGTTGTAATTCCATATACTAACAATGAAGGATATGAAAGGGAAATTACAAAACCAATTCCATTTTAAAAAATCCCAGGTGGGGGACTGGAGTTGTGGCTCAGTGGCAGAGTGCTTGCCTCACACATGTGAGGTACTGGGTTCAATCCTCAGCACCACATAAAAATAAAATGAGCAAAATAAAGATAGTGTGTCCATCTATAACTAAAAATATGCTTAAAAAAATTCCAGGTGGAAAATTGCAGAAATTGGCAAACCTGTTCTGAAATTAATATGGAAATTCAAAGGACAACCCAAGACAGACAAAACAATCTTGAAAAAGAGAAAAGTTAGAGGATTCATGAATACCAATTCCAAAACTTACTGGAAAGCTTCAGTAATCAATCTAGTGTACTACTGCTATCAGACAGACATGTGAACAAATGGAGTGGGATGAGAGTCCATAAATAAGCCTAACTCTTATGGTTAATTAGTTTTTGAAAAGGGCATCATAACAATTAAGCAGCCAATACCACTAAGCACACAGTGGGATGGCTAAAATAAACATGACAATACCAAAAGGTTGGTGAGAATGTGAAGTAATTGGGACCCTCCTGCACTTCTGGTGGGAGTGTGAAGTGGTGAAGCCACTGTGGGACACTCTCACAGTTCCTAAACTATGAACATGGAGTTACTCTCTGACCTAGCAGTTCCAATATTAGATATGTATCCAAAAGACTGAAAACACATCACAATATGGATAGAGTAGAAATATTCTAAATAGCTAGAAAGTAAAAATAATCTAAATGTCTGCTATGGTCTGAATGTGGTCTGTGCCCTGAAGGTTCATGTGTTGGAAGCTTACTCTCCAGAGTGGCAGTGTGGGGAGGTCATGTGGAGCCTTTAAGAGGGAGGGCCTATGAGTGGTCCTTACATCATTGGGGGAGGGCCTGTAATAGGGATTAAGATAATTCTCCTGGGATTCCTTAGGTAGATCCTGTAAGAAGACTGTGATAAAGACCTAAGCCTGTTCCCTCAATCCCTCTCTGGCTTCCTGTCTGGTACTGTGATCTCTCACTCTCCTATGTGCTCCCACCATTTTGGTGCCATCCACAATGAAATGATGCAGCCTGGGGTCCCTCACAAGAGCTAGTGCTATAATTTTTGGGCTTTAAGCCTACAAAACTGTAAGCTCATTCAGTCTCTTTTCTTTATAAGTACCCAGCCTCAGATACATTGGTATAGTCATAAAATGTTAAATAATACAATGTCTATTGACTGAAGAATGCATAATCAAATTGTGGTGTATCCATGCAATGGAAACTTACTCAGCAATAGAAAGTAATGTAGTGAGTGCTGACGCATATTATAATATGTACAAACTGTGAAAACATCTTCAGTAGAGGAAGCAGACACAAATGGCCATGTGCTATATTACTGATTTGTTGAAATATCCAGAAGAAGCCAATCCAAGCACAGAAAGTGGTTGTCAGAAGGGAAAGAGAATGGGAAGCAACTGAGGATGTGTATAGGGTTTATTTGAGGAATGATAAAAGTATTCTAAAATTAGATAGTAGTGATAATAATATATTTCTGTGACTAAAAAACCAAGTGAACTGCATACATTAAATGATGAAATTTATTGTACACAAATTATTTCTCATTTTTTTTAAATGAGCCACCATGAGAATACTAGGTTGCAAGTCTAACACGAAGACCTGGATCTTAGTCTAAGCCGAACTACTAACTGTAGGGTTCACTACCAGCTAAGCCTACCCAAGGTCAAACTTGGGTAAACAGTCTTTATCTAGAAATGACAATGATCTCCATTCCTTCCAGTTCTGAGAAATATGAATAATGTAGCTCCAAATCTTTAAAGTTTTGTTTTGGAACTGTTTATGTGATCAAGTAATTCTTACTCCTAGATTTCTAAATAATGAAACAAAATGGTTAGAAAACTCAATGATATGTCACTTTATATTGTAATAAAGCTACTTGAATCTTACTCATGTTTGTGAGACTGTATCTGTTTTGTCCATTCATGAAAATGATCAAATTTCCTCCCTGTATTGCAAACATTGAGTGGTTTAGACAAGGTGTAAGCACATAGACACTTTAGTTATAGGAAAGACATTTGAAAATGGATTTTACACAATGTAAAATTTACACAAATGTCAATTAGCACTATTTTTCTTTAGTGTCAGATTCCTTAGTTTCTTTGTTTGCTTATTCAGTCAAGATGCCCAAGCACAAGCCTCCTACTTGTTAACCACAAAAATCAACTAGGGCTTCCTCCTCACAATTTGTCTAATTACTTATTCCCATCTTGTGGACCAATGAGGAAACAGTTGATTAAACTGATGGGTCCACCTTACATGAAAATGAAAAACAAAAATTCATATTCTCACATATTTTATTCTTGAAAATTGTACATGTTTCATAGATAATAAAAAAGTAAGAAAAGTCAGTAATAGGAGATCATGCTTGGTTTCATTTTAAGGTTACCCTCTTCCTTCAGCCACTTAATTAATCATTCACCTGATGATAGAGGGGAGACAATCCTCAACTTACATTTTATTGAACATTCCAGATGAGGAAAATAAATACAACCAGTGTGAAAATAAATATTGGCAATATATCTCTGGTGGCGTTACCAAAAAAAAAAAAAGAAAACCTGCTAGCTTCACTTGCTCTTAGTTGACTTAAAACTCACTACCTTTGGAGGTCACACAGCTGGGCAATACATTATTGCTCTCCCCTCAGCATTTCTGTAGATCACACCTCTGATATGTGGGACATGATGCTATTGGTTGCTTAGGTTACTCTTCAGGGACCTAAAGGTCACTTTTACTGAAAACACTGACTATTTGCTTGGGCCTGCAGTTAGTTGTTCCATGCGTGAATGGAACAGGATGAAAGGCTTGGCATCTCTGTCTCCACATGGTGTCTGTTGCCTTTGCTGCCTTAACCTTTGGGTCAGATTCTACTCTGCTGCACATGTAGACATGTTGAACATTTCAGAAAAAACTTCACTCAGAACTATAAATACAGTGTTAGTTTGATCTAGTCTTGCCTAGTTTCTTTCCTCCCCATTCAAAGCTAAAGATACTCACCAGCTGCCATGATTAGAAATACCAGACCATGAATAAGGTGAAAAGAGGTGATACACAAGATCCTGGAAGAACTCCATCTATTCTCAGAAAAGATACGAATATTTCTTCCCTTTATTAGCCTGTCTATCTCCTGCATTATTGCTATGCTGTATCTATAGCCCCTCAACCCCCTGGAGTTGATAAGTGGGCATGCCAGCACAGTCTCCCACTTCTCCATTCTTTGCCCCCTGAATAGAGCCTTTCTTTGCCCCCAATGTGTCTTTCTATGGGCTGAATTTTTGGACTAGGGTTCAGTAACGCTATGAATTACACAGCAGTACCCTTCATCATGCATAGCCACTTTATTTTCATACCTAGTAAGAGCCATTCATGTTGTAATGCCACATTTCATGGTATTGGTCTGCAAACTGTAGCCCCACTCCCTATCCTCAAACATGCAATTTTAAGGGTTTATTTGCTTAACTCTTTAAAATTTCAGAGAAGTTGAATTTGACAAGCTATTTAGAGATTGGATGATGATATCTTGATTTATGAAAATATTCAGACTTATATTTGCATATAAAGATTAAGAATGGAGGAAATCAAAAGTGAATAAGTGGAGTGAAATTTCACTTCCGTAATATTGAAGAGAAAAAAAATTCAATCAATTCCTGAGTCATTGCAGTTAGTCCCAATTTGTTTATGCAAGGACTTGTTTTCTGGAACAATGAAATGATCACTGGACATAAAGTTAGGGTTTTGAATCCTAATCTTGTAAATGACATTTGTTAGATATAAATCTGTGACTAGTCACTTTGATATGGCTATTAATAATAATGAAGAAAATAATATAAACATTAATTACACACATCTTCTGTTTCGGGCCTATGAGAAGCTATTTGTATAATGTATTTTTATTTAAACCTCATCAGAGCTCTGTGCAGAAAGTAGTATAATTGTCTGTTATGGTTTGGAACCAAAGATCCTTGTGTCAAACACCTGGTCCTCAGGGGGTTCCTGGTGAGAGTTGGTGAAGCCTTTGGGAGATGAGGCCCAATGAGAGTTCCTTAGGTCATTGGGGTTGTGCCCTCCAAGGGGATTGTGGGACCCTGGTTTCTCCCTTTCTGTCTTTTATTTTGCTTCCTGGACACTAGGTGAACAGTTTGCTGTATCATGTGCTCCACACCATCGCCATCCAACATGCTGTATCATGTGCTCCACACTATCGCCATCTGACATGCCCGCCAGAGTCCCAAAACAATAGATCTGCCCAAGCTTAGACTGGAATCTCAAAACTATAAGCCAAAATAAAACTTTTGTCTTCATAAGATAATCATCTCAGGCATTGCATTATAATGATGGAAAACTAATTGATACATTATTGCTAATTTACAAATGATTTAGAAAAGTTTAATCTCTGACCCAAATGGGAAAGGCAAGACTTGAGCATGGACTATCTAATAGCAAAATCTTGGCTGCCACACTACACTCTCTGTTGTTAACCACGTTAAATTTTAGGTTCTGCTGTGGTTTGAATATGGTTTGTCTCCCCAAAATTCATGTTCCAGAGAATTGGCCCAACACAATGATATTGACAGGGTATGAGACCTTTAAAAGGTGGGTCCAAGAGAAAGGTCCAAGAGACCTTTAAGAGGTGGGTTGTGACCTTCAGAAGGGATTAATGCTGTCTCATGTAGTTGGGTGGGTCTTGAGGAGTAGATTAGTTCCTGTAAAAGAAGGTTGTTATAAACGTGGTCCTGGCCCTTTACCCCTCTGTTCGTTCCACTCTCACCATGTGACCCAGCTTGCTGGCTCTCTCTCACCTCATGATGCTGTCATGTGGCGTTCTAGTCAGAGAGGCCCTCACCAGATGCCAGTGTCATAGTGTTTGGATTTTTCAGCCACTGGAATTGTGAGCCAAATAAACTTCTTTTCTTTATAGATTATCCAGCAACAGATATTTTGCCATAATAACACAAAAGAAACTAGACAGGTTCCTTATCTTCAAAATGGACAGGAAAATAGATATCTAAACTTTTTTATGTACAGATCAGAGAAGATTGTATATATAGAGAGCATAAATGAAGATGAATTAAGATGAGGCATTTAAAATTATTGCACTTTGAGAATTAAAGGATTAAAGCTAATTTACTATAAACTGCAATAATAAAACGATATTGTTGTAATATCATTTATGATGTAACAACATCATAAATCTTATATTGACAAACATATTTTGTATGAAACATTTGGATCATATCCCAGAAAAAAAAGTGTTGAAATAATAAAATTTTATTTCCTTCTGCTGGTGGAGCCCAAACATCAGATGTGTGGTTGTCATTCAGAGTTCTTCAGAAAATGTGATGCTTCTAAATACTAATGTGACAGGCCTGGTTACAGATTGCCTGGGAAATCTATGGAACCAAAGCATTGATCAGTGCAAGCCACACCCAGAGAAGCTACAGAGGGCCCTTGGGGAAGGCTTTGTTTGCTGTCTTATCTATAATTCAGCACTTGGGTTTTGCATCTCCTCAATTTGGTTGAGTTGGAGGCTGTGATTCAATTTCCCCTGGAACTACCCAATCATAAGCTCTAAGCTTGGCCACCAGACTCCTGAATTCATTAAAATACTGAAGTATCTCTTTTCCTTCTCATGTTCATTTGTATAGGCCAACCAAGATAAAAGCACTTAACAACTCATTGTCATAAGTTGAGACCTGCTTTCTTAGGTATGTGAGGTCAAGGGAGAAGGACTTGCTTCTCTATTTCCAACCCTCATTTTCATGATTACTACCCTCTTTCTCTGGGGAGATGTGTTTGGTGATGCGTTCTACATCTTGAGTCAGACTTTCTTTTTCCCCAGAAATTCTGAAGATTTGTCTTTGGGTATACCTGAGTATTTGATTTCAGTTTTCAAATGGACACAAACTCAGCCTGTGCAAAAGTGTGGCTATTTTGTAATATCTGCATTACTGTGATTGCCAGCATCAAGGGCTTATGTATCATAATCTGTTTCTTTACAATTTTATCAAATTTGTTGTAAAAACTGAGCCAATTTCTTATTTATTTGGCAAATAAAAGTTTCAACCATTGAATAAAAGAAGAAAATTAATAACAGAGCTATATATAATTTAATACAATAATCCATTCAAGGCCTAAACTTTCATACCACTCACAGAACCAGAATCTCATTCTCTAAGGAGAGCTAAGACAAGATCCTTTCAAAAATCTAACTTTGCATTAACAGGAATGCAATTAGAGTTGCTAATGCAGGGAATAAATAGATATGGGGTTTTATGAAACTACAAAGTTTGGGGGGCTCCATGACCATGTTTACTTTTGACACTAATTCCATATTCAAGAATCCTCGAATCCTGCCTCTTCTGGTCAGATTATGGTCGACGGAACTGTGCCTGCCAAATGGCAGCGTTGGTGAAGATAACTTTTCCAGAGAAAAAGAGCCATAAGAAGTACAGAGATTCCCTGAAGAAACAGAAATGAAAGAAACGTCGACAGGAACTCGCTCAATTGAGAGATTCAGAATGGTTAAAAATGGAAAAGGAAGAAGATGCCTTTATTGAAAAGCAAAGAGAAGAAGAAAAACTATTGGAGAGAGAAAGAAGTTACATGAGGAATGGTTGTTAAGGGAACAGAAAGCACAAGAAGAATTCAAAATAAAGAAAGAAAAGGAAGAGGCAGCTAGAAAACAGCAAGAAGAACAAGAGAGAAAGTTAAAAGAAGAGTGGGAAGAACAGTTGAGAAAAGAGAGAGAAGAGAAAGAGCAGAAACTACAGGAGAAAAGAAAAAGAGAGATGGAAAGTAAAGCCACATGGCAAAACCCAGAACCACCCACCAATCAGAAATCAATGGAAAAAGATCAAGCCAGTTGTCCATTTTATGGTAAAACAGGAGCTTGCAGATTTGGAGATAGATGCTCATGTAAACATAACTACCCTGCATCAAGTCCCACCCTTCTTATTAAAAGCATGTTTACAACATTTGAAATGGAGCAATGTAGGAGGGATGACTATGACCCTGAGGCAAGCCTGGAGTATAGTGAAGAGGAAACCTACCAGCAGTTCCTTGATTTCTATGATGACGTGCTACCTGAGTTCAAGAATGTGGGGAAAGTGATCCAGTTCAAGGTTAGCTGCAATTTAGAACCTCATCTGAGGGGAAATGTGTATGTTCAGTATCAATTTGAAGAAGAATGCCAAGCAGCCCTTTCTCTGTTTAATGGACGATGGTATGCAGGAAGACAGCTTCAGTGCGAATTCTGTCCAGTGACCCAGTGGAAAATGGCAATTTGTGGTTTATTTGAAATAAAACAGTGTGCAAGAGGAAATCACTGCAACTTTCTCCATGTGTTCAGAAATCCCAACAGTGAATTATGGGAAGCTAATAGAGACATCTGCCTGTCTCTAGGTTGGACTAACTCCTCCTTTAGTAATAACTTGGGGAAGAAAGAGAGAATCATCTACGACAAACACTATGGCAAGCCAAGGAGAAGCAACTGTAGGTCAGATCACTTCTATAAGAGAAATGGGGATCCTGAGAGGAAGAGGAGAAGTAATCACCTGGAAAATAAATCCCAAGAATACATAACAAGGAGTGGTGAGAAACACAATTCACAAAGTAGAGGGAAAAAGAGGATCCTAGTTAGAACAGCAGGAGCCACCAGAGAAGGACCCAGCACCAGAGTTGGTCTGGGTCCAAGAGTCATTGCAGTAGGTGTTCAGATGGTAGAGACCAAACTATTCAGAGTCCCAAATTCAAATAGACCTGTTTGTTGTTAAATGATAAAATATATTGTGGCTGCTACATATTTGGATAGAGGGCGATGACCTCAGATAGATTCACAAGTCTGGCTGACTGTCCATATAAAAGAATCACATTTAAAAATATGCTTTTTCTCTGATAATCACAAATTCTTTGTTTAGGTATAGAAAACTTAGATAACAAAACAAAATGCATAAACTACAAGAAAAGTTCCTGTAATTTTGTCTCTTGGAGATAATCGACTTTGGAACTTTTTTTCCTATTATTTATAAGAATATGCACTTTTTTTACATGAAGTAAAAATCATACATGACTAAAACTAGTATGCTGTCTTTTCATCCATATTACCTTGTCATATTTCATCAAGCCCTGATTTTTATGCAATTATTGTTCAGTAGTGTAGAATAATCAATTTAATCAATCTATCTTAATTGCTTAAAACTTACATCTGAGCTGGGCGTGGTGGCTCACGCTTGTAATCCCAGCACTTTGGGAGGCTGAGACAGGAGAATCGCGAGTTCAAATCCAGCCTCAGCAATGGCGAGGTGCTAAGCAGCTCAGTGAGACCCTGTCTCTACATAAAAAAAAAAAAACACAAAATAGGGCTGGGGATGTGGCTCAGTGGTTGAGTGCCCCTGAGTTCAGACCCTGGTGCCAAAAAAAAAAAAAAAAAAAAAAACAACTTACATCTGATTTTATACTATTAATGAATCCTATGGTGAACAAATAAAAACTCCTATAATAAAATTCTTTAAATAGAATTACACACCATTTCCTTAGGCTTAAATATTATCACATCAAGGGATGTAAACACTGAAATATTTTCAAATTGCTCTCCAAAACTCTATATTTAAAAAATAGTTATTAACAAAGAATAAATTTTGCCATTCCTGAAAAACTAAAAATTATTTGTAATTTTTGCTAAATAAATAAATTGTATTGGCTCTCTTTTGAAAAAAAAAAAGGATCCTCAAGTTCATAGCTTACTAGAATGACTGGAAATATTCATCCATTTACTACTATTCTCATTATTATCTTTTACTATAGCAAATAGATACAGACTAAATTCAGCCATCAGAAGAAACACACATGGCAGGGTCCAGGAGTTAACAGGCATAATGCTTCCAGTGGTTTCTCTCAGTGGGGCTGTGTGGACAGTGCTCACATCTCTCCGCAGTGTTGTCTGACAATATGCATTGAGTATTGCCAGCTAGGGAAGTTCACCTGAGCCTTGATGCCCAGAGTTTTTAGAGGAAATTTTTCAGGGAGACATGGTTTTATGTTATGATTATGTCTTTAGCTCCTCCAAAAGTCAATCTGATATTACACGGCCCAAGGCCCTTGCTATGATCTGAATGTGTCCCCCAAAATTCACATGTTAAAATTTATTTGCCAAGCTGGGCACAGTGGCTCAAGCCTGTAATCCCAGCACTTAGGGAGGCTGAGACAGGAGAATCGCGAGTTCAAAGCCAGCCTCAGCAATGACGAGGCACTAAGCACCTCAGTGAGACCCTGTCTCTACATAAAACACAAAATAGGGGTGGGGATGTGGCTCAGTGGTCGAGTACCCCTGAGTTCAATCCCCAGTACCAAAAAAAAAAAATTATTTGCCAATATGATAGTATTAAGGGGTGAGGTATTTAGCAGGAAATGATATCATAAGGATGGAACGCTCATGAATAGGATGGGACCCTTTTAAAAGAGACGTGAGAGAGCTGCCTCCCTCATTTTTGTCCTTTTCCTTTCCTTATACCATGTGAGGACACAACAACAGAGATCCATCTTAGAAACAGCCTTAGAAGCCCTCAGCAGACATTGGAGCCATTGACACCTTGATATTGTACTTCCCAGTCTCCAGAACTGTGAGAAATAAAAATGATGTTTATAAATTATTCGGTCTCAGGGATTTTGTTATAGCAGCACAAATGACACCTAATGCCATATGTTGACAACCATCATGGATTTCATTTTATAGACAAGAGAATGGAGATGTAAATGTAATAAATTACTTGCTGTAACTCTCACAGTTAACAAAAGTATAGATTTGAAACCTGAAATTGCACGACACTCTTTTCCTGCATACTGATGTACAAACCAGCCATTCCAGTGTGATCACAGAAGTATAGGGAAAAATAACACAGCAGGTCTGATGGATCTGTATTTATATGCCTTCAAGGGAATCTGAAACCATCATTGAATTGACCCATGGTCAAGTCCTGTGGATGTAGCTTTCTGAAGCTTTTTTTTCATCACAATGAATAATGATTTCTTTATTACACCTGGGACAATGAGTCATACCAGTTTTCCAGGTCTGCTTTGTACAAACATCACGATTGATCATGAATGCCTGATTTCACTGTTGGAGTCCTGATTTGAATCACCACAGCTGCTCATGGAGCAGGATCTGTCTTCCTGGCCAGCCCTCCATGAAAACTCCAGACTCCTAGATTCATACTGGTTCCCAGAGATATTTCACTCATGCTAGCAGGAAAGTGCTTATGTGTAACACAGGACAGGGAAGGACTTAGAAACCTGTGCCTTACTGCTTAGACTTGGCTAAATGCACATTTTTCTCCCGCTGCTCTTATTTTGTATCTTTTTGCTGTAATAAGCCATAGCCATGAGTATATCTGATCTTTTGTCTTGAGAGTCCTTCTAGTGAATCAGCAAACCTGAGGGTGGTCTTGAGACCCCCCTCATCCCAAATAGGACCAAATTCATACACTGTCTTTTCTTTAAAGTCACTGATATCCGTTACATTATTGATTACAATGTTGTACATTTTATGCCTCAAAAGAGAGAAGATGTGACTGATAAAGGCCAATGGCATTAAGGAGGACAATGTTACGTAATTTAAGTGTTCTTAGAACACAATATCGGTTTACATACATACATGCGCATATATGGTGCACATGCCTGTGAGCCCTCCCCCCATACATACACAACCATTCACATGAATGACTAACCCTTGTGGAATAAATTGTACAGGTTACCATTTTAGGCCAAATTTTCTCTTTCAGAACATTTTTGAATGATGGAAATAGAATGGAGCAGACTGTCAATTGACTATAAATAGCAAACTAGTCCTTTTCCTCATTCAGATTTACTTCTAATTTGAAGTGTGGTGTTCTTTATCATGAATGCCAGAAAACTGAGATGTTCTGCTTAGGGTTAACAATCAACTCAGCAGTAATGAACAATGTCCATCCACTTGCTGTTTATTGAGGAATCAGCCTCCGTGGAAAACCCTCCATTATCTACATTGTGTGCCCTACTTAGGGGTCTTTGTCAGATGAATGCTGGCACCTGAATATAGTTTTTTTTTCCCTGCTCTATGATAACTATTTTTATTTGTTTTAATTAAAGTAGGAAAAAAAAAGAAGAAAAAGTTTCCTTAAATTGTCTGAATGAGTTAACAGCATAAAGAAGGATTTCAAACATCAATAAGACCTTTGGCAATTCACTTATTGCATAAGTGTTTCTTCTTTCATGCATTTATTTGGCACTGCTTTAAAAAACCTAAAGATTTTAGTTTATTATAGTTATATAGCATTGTAAAACAAAATGTGACAAACTATAGTTAAACTATCATGCTTGCATAACTTTATATTCACTGATTTCTTACTTTTGACCTCATTTTATAACTTTCCTCAATTTTATTGAGATGCAATTGAAAAATATAAATCACATATAATTAAGGAGTACTATTATAGTATAGTATATATCAAATATACTAGTATAGTATATTTGATAGTATATATACTATTTTGATATACTATTTTGATAGCTGACTGCATTGTGAAATGATTGCCATAATCAAACTAATTAAAATATCCATAACTTCACACAGATACCTTGTTGTCTGTATGATATTTAACACATTTAAGATCTATCTCTTAACAAATTCCAGGTGTACAATAAATACAATATTATTAACTACAATCACCACACTATATACTAGATCTCCAGAACTTATTTATCCTTACAGAACTGAAATTTTATACTCTGACCAACATCTCTCCAGTACCCCCACCCCTCAAACCCCTTGTAACCACTATTCTATTCTGTTTCTCTAAGTTTAATTATTTTAGATCCACATAGAAGTGAAGTCATACAGTATTTATCCTTTTGGGTCTGACTTATTCATTTGGACCTTCTTTAACATCATATTTTCTTCTTTTCCCTGTCCATTTTTAAAATGAGATTTATCTTATTTTTAATAATTTAAAACATTATGTCTTTTTACTTTGCCTCACTAATTTAGCTGACAAGGTATTCAAAGGAAAGGTGAGAAAGAATTTGAGAGAATGAATACTTAAAGAGAAAAAGAAAAAACTCATAAGATGGTGTGTAAAATGTGTAGAATACTGTGTTGAAGTAGTGTATTATTACTTTTTGTGAAAATGAAAGTTTTCAGGGGAAAAAAGCCACTTTCAATATTCTTGACAGTTCAGCTCTTATATACAGAACAGTAACACCCTGGTGTTTAAGTTAACTGGAAAACAAATTATCTTCAAGAACTTTTTTAAAAAAATTCAAACACTTTAAAATGTATGACTCTTGGAGTGTTTTAAATACTTCAAGAACACTTTGTTCTTCAAGAGTCTCCTATGAATTTTTGTCAGCAAGTTTCCAACCTATTTGTCAGAATTGAAAGTAACTTGACATCTTGCAATTCTGAATGCCAGTGATCAAAGTTCAATATGATTTTTGAACCACTCTTGTGTCACATGGTTATGAAATGGGACTGAAACCTTGCTGGCTATCTGCCAACCATCTCTTCTTAACTTAAACTTGTGTATTCCTCTGCCATATAAATAATAATGGAGCAGTCTTATGTATAACTAGACTAGTCTTATGTAGAACCATCATTTGACTAAGGAATAGTTATTGAAATTCTAAACTGCTTCAACCTGTTTTGTTATCTTTTTTACCACGTGATACCTAAGAGGTTCCATTCTTTTGTAACAGCAATATGAATTGCTTTTTGTAAGTGAACTCTGGGAAGAGGCAGAGGCTACGTTGAACCATTTATTCGTTAAGATTCATCAGCTTAACAGAAAAAATACTATGCTGAACAAATTAGAAAGCTGTGTTGAAGTAGTATAAAAAACAGGAAAAACAAAGTTAGAAGAAGCAAAGGTCAACATGTCAATGGGCCTGGAGGATGAGTAAGTGAGCTCAGTGGATGCTGTCCTGTGAGGCTCTGGACAGAAGGGGATTGGTCAAGTGTCTGGACCAATAAAAAGGCTTGTGAGGACTGTCGGGCCAAAGCTAGAGGGTGTAGAAGTGTAAAGGCACTTACTTGGTGTTTAGACAGAAAGCAAATTAAGCTCATAATTAAATGAATCAGTTTTCATTACCAAGGCTGAAGAACCACCATACTGTGTGGTAGTTGAAAAACTAAGTACAACACAAAGAGATACATGCACATTATGAGAGGTACAGTAGTTTTGCATTCAGAATTGGAATTGCAGTGTGACCCTTATGTCAGTGGAAGCACTATTCCAATGGACCTGAGCTTCCAGCCCTCCTAGCTTCTGGTAAAGCCCCAAGTTGTCATGACAACCACTTCTGGAGAGGTGACATCTATGCCTGCAGACTAGGGCTTCAGACTTAAATGCTTTGATTTTTTAAAAAACATAAATTGATAGTGTAATGAAGCTTACTTTACAGTTGCTCCAATATGTGCAATAATTACTCCCACTTTCTCTAGGTTGGAGAAAGAAAAAATGTTTTATTTTTAGTAAGAACTATGTTTTAAACTTTATTATTCATGTGTTTATTCACTTATTCCTTAATATATTCCTTCTCTACATATTAGTTGGGGAAATAGAAATCTTTGGGGCTTGCTGTGACATGCAGGTGAAGATCTTATAGTAAGGGCCATCAGAATTTACTTGGTGGCCAGGAGGTGGCTCTGCCACACAATGGAAGCTGATTCTACCACCCACATCTTCAGAGGGAAGGGCATGCCCTTGTTCTTTTAGGTAATTCCCTCCATCACGCTGTGGACTGACAAGTTCCAAAGTGGTCAAGAAAAAGCCTTCTGTGTCCAAGCTTGCTTTCTGAAGCTATGCCCCTGTCTTTTGTGTGCTCTGTGGATGGTGTGAAATTGGTTCCTTAGCAGACTGCTCCTTCCATTCCCATTTTTCCCTCACTAGATCAGAGTAAACCCATGGGTAGCAACACCATGTTCCATGGCCCAGGAGTGTCTCATGTTGGTGCCAGTGCTGGACTCATACTTTCTCCTGACCTTGAAGGCCCCTACATCCACATCCATGTAGTAGGACTCCTGCACTTCCTTTGCTTTTTCATGTAGTATGCAATGCTTAGTAGAAAACAGTCATTGTTGCTCATAAAGTCGACCTTCAGTTGAAGCTATCTCAAACTAAATTTATTTAGAGAATGTTTCATGTGTTAAGTCTAAGGTCCCAGTAGGGCTTCCTCACTGCACTTTGGAACTCAGGCTGCTAATATCTAGGAGCCAGACACTGATAGCACAACCCTTTCAGTTGGTTAACTGATTTCAATCCCATGAGATGGGTTCATTATTCAATTTTACACTTATAAAAAGAGATTCAGAGAAGAAACAGAGAAGACAGGATTTGAACTCCTATTTATTTAGTACCAAAGTTGCTGGTCTCTACTGCTTTCTGTGGCACTATGACTACCACATGCAAGTTGAGGTGTGACAAGGCTTCATCATAATGATCCACAATGGAGGAAGAGACAGTGTCCAAGGCTGTCTGGGGTGGAAATTTGGACCTGGGTTGTGCTGGGGGAAGGGAAATGTTAGGTAGCCTTCCTGGGAGGGTTCTTGGCCAGTAGTAGAGAAGAAAATATTATAAACAGTTGGTGCTACTCCAACTTATTTTCTTCCCTATTATTTAAAATCTTTCCCTTCAAGAGTACTACACCTAGCTAATGATTTTGAAAATTCCTTGTTGGGGGACATGCATGCTATTGCAGCAGAGTATATTAGGAATAAGGGGATTCCAGAGAAGACTGAGTGCTGGGAACTTGAAATCTATTAACTTAATAAATGAAGCTGGTCAATGCTTTGGAGTTAGAACTCTAAGCAGCAGCAGAAGTAGATTTGTGAGTTTTCAGTCAACTAAAGATTATTCAGAATATATGAGAGAGAGACTCTTTTTAGAGGGTTAATGTCACCAAAACTAAGCCATGTTTTGGATATGAGGTATCCCCTGAAAGCTTATGTGAAATAATTTAAGAATGTTCACAGGTGAAATGATTAGCTTATAAAAACTGTAATCTAACCACTGCATTAATCCACTTAATAGATTAATAATTTAAATAGATTAATGAATGGTAACTATAGATAGGTAGGGCATGGCCTAAAGAAGTAGGTCACTAGGAGCATGTCCCTGGGGACTTTATTTTATTATCCCTGGCTCATTGCACTCAGGCTTTCTCTGCTTCCTTTCTGTTGAACTAAATAGCTTTCCTCTACCATGCCCTTTGGCCACTATGTGCTGCCTAACCTCAGGCCTAGGGTTATGGAATTGGAGGACCATGGACTAAACTTCTTAAAATTGTGAACCAAAATAAATTTTTTTGTCCTCTAAATTGTTCTTGTCAGGTCTTTTGGTCACAGTGATAAAAATCTAACTAATATACATCGAGAACATAAACTAAGGAGAAGTTTCCTGGTGAGGTCAGAAATCACAATTTTAGAATGACTAGCAGCATCTTTTGGCTCTGCCTGCTAGATTACATTAGTACTTCTCTTCCTGGTTGTGGCAACCAAAACTGTCTCCAGATTTTTCCATAGGTCATCTGGAAGAGCAACATTTCCTCTAGCTGACAACTAGAGAATTCCATTAAGTAACTAAGCCAATATTTCATTTAACAATCACTTTTTATAATAAATTTAAGTCATTTTCAATGTTTCTCTGTGGTTACTAGTTTTAATATACATATCTCTTATTAACATAAATTCCTAGAAGGAGAATTGTGGAAAAAGTAAAATGATGAAAAAAACAAAAATCGACAACTCTTGTTGGATCCATGAGAGGAGTGAGATGACAGGAAAATCCAGTGTCCCCAAAATGGAGATAATGACTGGTAAATACAGAGAGTTATGATTTACTGTGACAGAAAACTAAAAGCTCAGTCCTCTGTAGGGATCTGGAAATCACTCAGGTAGGGGAAATTGAACTAGAAGTGATGGCATTGTTGGAAGCTCAACATGGAAGATTCTGAGATCAAAATTCTAAGGTGACCTGATCACTGGGGACCCTTCATCCTTTTCTTTTTAAAGTGATTTTATTAGTGCATTATAGTTATACATAATAGTTTGGTTCATTTTGACATAATCATACATGGATTCATATCCAGAATATATAAATAACTAAAAAATAAAAATTAAAAAAAAACAAATAAGTGGGCAAACAAACTACACAGACATTTTTCAAAAACAGACATGCAATTGGCCAACAAATACATGAAAAAGTGTTCAACATCCCAGGCAATCAGGGAAATGCAAATCAAAACTACATTGAGATTCCATCTCACTCTAGTTAGAATGGCAATTATGAAGAATATACATAATAATACTAATGAGAATGTGGGGGAAATGTACACTCACACATTGTTGGTGGGACTGCAAATTAGTACAACTACTCTGGAAAACAGTATGGATATTTCTCAAAAGAACAGGAATAAAACCACCATAGGACCCAGCTTCCCACTCCTCAATATTTATCCAAAAGAACTAAAATCAGCACACTGTAGTGACACAGGTACATTGATGCTTATAGCAGCAAAATTTGCAACAGCCAAGTTATGGAACCAGCCCAGGTGCTCATCGACAGATGATGGATTAAGAAAATGAAGTATATACACACAATGGAGTTTCAGAAGAATGAAATTATTTGCCAGTAAATGGGTGAATGAGAACATAATGCTAAGTGAAATAAGCCAGACTCAGGAAATGAAGGTTAGAATGTTTTTGCTTGTATGTAGAAATTAAAGCAAAGTAAGGGGAAAAGGAGGGAAGGCCATATTTCATAAGAATAGAAGGAAGATCCGAGAAATACATGAAGGAGTCTGACCAGGATGGAGGAAGGACAGCAAAGGGGATAAATGCAGAACAAATTTGACAAGATGGTGCTACGTACATGTATATACATACTGCAGTGTATTCCTTTTGTGAGTTTCAACTTCTGAAGTTCTACCAAACTTATGCAGTAAATACCAGAGAACTATTCCCTCATGGTCTCAGCAGAAAGAGAGGAAAAGGAACCATTCTGAAATATGCCAGGGCATTCTGTTCTTCCTAACAAAAGCTGCCTTCAGTGGAACCTAACCACAGCTTCACCTGCTTGGGTCTTATCAGAGTCTCCCTGACCTGAAGGAAGTAAAATATCCAACACCAGTCTACTATGGCCAGTGTGTTCCACCTAAGGCAGGTGGGAGTGAGGAGACTGAGCAGCACGTATGAAGTTCACCATTCAAAGTTACAGGCCTAATCACAGGACTAGGGAAGGTTTGCCTCCCCTACACTGTACCACTACATCATGAAAATCCTATTTACCAGTTTCTTTTATTCCAGTACATGATATCTGGTTATTAGGAAAAAAATTATAAGACATACTTGCAGGGAAAAAGCACAGCTTGACAGGACAGATGAAGTGTCAGAACTGAATCAGATATAGCAAGCCTTTGGAATTATTAAACCAAGAATTTAAAAAGGCTATGATTAATAAGCAAAGCATTCCAATGGACAACATGTAAGAACAGATGGTCACTGCAGGAAGAGAGATGGAAATTCTAAGAAAGGACCAAAAAGAAACTCTGTAGATTAAAGACTCCACTGTAACAGAAATGAAAACTGCTTTTGATGGACTTGTTAGTAGACTGGGCAATATTGAGGAAAACCTCTATGAGATTGAGTTTATGCCAAAAGAAAGTTCTGAAATGGAAAAGCAAAGAGAAAACAGACAGAAATAATAGAATAGAATGTTCAAAAATATCTGCAAAAGGTATAACATATTTATAATGGGAACATGAGAAGAAAAGCAAAAGAAGAAATGTTTGAAACAACAATGATTAAGGATTTCTCTAAAATTAATATTAGGCACAAAGTCACATGTATTAGCCCATTTTCTGTTGCTAATAATACAATAACACAGACTGGGTAAGTTATAAAGTAAAGAGGTTTATTAGTTCCCAGTACTGGTTGGTGGTGCAAGTTCTAGGGATGATAGCCATCTTGCTGGCTAAGTCCCAAGGTATCACAGGATATCAGATGCAACAGCACTGAGAGCAATGTATAAGTGTATGCACATGTGTGTATGTGTGTACACTCTACTCTCCCTCTTCTTAAATGCTACCACAGTCGAACAGAAGAGCTCACAATCCTGACCATTATCTAATCCTAACCAAACCCAAAGGCCCCACTACAAATAGCCCTCTAAACACTTCACATTGGGGAATAGATTCCAACATGATCCTCAGAGGGGACAAACCACAGTGCCACAAATCCAGGAAGTTCAGGTACCTCTAAGAAAAATAAATGCAAAAAACATTACACATGGGCATATCATTTTGAAACTGCAGAAAATCAAAGATAAAGAAACAAATCTTGAAAGAAGCAAGAGGAGAGGGAATTGCTGTCATTTTGAAGGCTTTGATATCTATCTCCAAAAAGCTAAAAGGATAGGGTTCAATTGAAGAGGTTGTCCAAGGTTCTGAAAAACATGAAAGCAAGAAAATGACTTGAAAGCAAATGAATTTTAGCTTCAGAATGTCCAAGCCACTCTGTATGGTGTATATCCAAAGTCCAATGCTTGATCATGACAATGTTGTCTCTATCATGCCAGGTCACTGGGTTGCAACTATCCAGTTAAGCAATGCTGTGCGGAGCATGCCAATGAATTCAACATAATATGGGATTAAATGAATAACTTACTTCCTTAGTGCCCTCTAATTTCTGGATTTCCTTTGCACTTCCCATATCTAAATGTTTATGTGCTTAATATAAATAGCAGGTTCCTCTCACTCAAGGCATCATTGCAGGCAGCGTTGTGGCCTCTTTTAGACTTGGAAGGAGCTCTTCTTCAGATGGAAACTCCTTCTGGACTGTTCAGAAAATCATTACTCATCAGACTTAGGCGTGAGTTGTTCACAGAGATGGGTCCAGAGGATACTAACATATGGGAGAAAGAATGAGGTAATAAGAAGCAACAGCCAGGAATGAAGAAATCAAGAAGGTTTAGGGAAACACATGAGTCAGAAAGATGTTATGAACTTATCCCAAGGGGAAAGAAAGGTAGAGATGAAATGTTTAGATTATTTGCCTTTAAAATAATTATTTAACACATTTACTCAATAAACTGTAGTCTGCTTGACAATAAAACTTTGATTCAGTATAGGTACACGGCATTTGAGTTACACAATTTCATATAAGTACTGAAATATCTATAATTCTATAAAAATTAATAAGAAAGATCCCAAGCATTATAATTTCAAAAGAGATCCACCTTGCATATTTGATCCATACAAATTTAATTTCCAAGAAGAAAACAGAGGCCTAACAGATGACCGGTAGAGCACTTCATTCAAATTATTCCTTCCAAGCATGCACATTAGCTGAAAATATTTGGGAGAAAAATCGGAATGTAGAAAAATTGGTATCTCATTCCCTCTTTCCACCTCCCCACAAAATACTTGTTGAATAGATAAAAACTAGACATGTAGACATCTTAAGTTACACATAAGTGCAAAATTACAGCACTGGATGAAGAAATAATTTTATTCTCAGCAAGCTTCAGCAGCTGAGACTCACTTTCTCAACTCCCTCTTTAATTCTCCATCTTAAAATCAACTGTAAGTTATACACACTGATCTGAGCATAGTTTTAAAAATAAGAATCCAACTAATTATTAAAGTGTATAATTAAATCATCCACTCAAACATAATTTAAACTGTAACCATATTTTGAAAATGTGAATTATTTGTGCTATATTAACCATAGGTAAAAACTCTCCAATATTAGCACACACATATAAATTAAAAATCTGTTTCCAAACAATTGGAAATCCCTTTCTAATGCCTCTAAACTGCAAGAGTTGGCCATCCTCCAACTAACTTTTTTTAGTCAAACTCTTCTATTTTTATTTTGCCTGAATTAATAGCAAATTTATGTGTAGGACTAACAAAATGATATGTCAGACTTTTATAATTATTTCATTGAAAATATTTTAATCATGAATTATTGTAAATAATTCTCCTTTAATAGTACAGTATTATCTGCATTTTCTCTGAAAGTTACTGAGATGGATAGTGTATGATTTATAATCTATTATTGGCTCATGTGCTGTTTGTTCTCAAGGAATTATGCATCTTTTCACTTTTGGCTTGCTTTGACTTGAAAAGCATTAATGCAAAGCAAATTTGGACAAAACATTAAATATGCAATTAATGCATTATGCAATTATATTCATTTTCACAGCGACTTGCAATAAACACAATACAAAGAAAATGGTGTCCCTCCTCTGATTTTTTTTTAAAAAGGAAATACATCATTTGTAACTGGACATGCAAGGTTGAATTTAAAGTAATAAATACTGAAAAAAAGAGAGCACTTTAATTTTTGCTTTCTCAAGAGAAGTCATAATATTTGCCTTTTCCTTCAAAGAAATGATTTATGATACAAAGTCCTAGTCTTTAATGGAGTGGTATATGAGTAAAGATGGAAGCTACATCAAATACAGAGCACTATAAAATTGACTTAAATTGGAATGCTCAACCAAAAGCCCATAGCCCAATCCTTTCTCTTCCATGTTCACATGTGTGCAAGGATCAAAGAACATCTCACTCCCCTTTCTCTTTGTACAACCTACCTCAAATGCATGAGCTTAGTTAATTGATTTGTGCTGAGAATGGACAATACAATGCAAACATATTTTCTTAAGGATGGTGTTATGTTGATTGAAAATAAGCCAATCCAAAACAATGACATTCTGTATGCTACCATTAATAGATCCATGAAATGAAAATATTATAGAAATAAAGAACAAATGAGTGGTTTTCAGTGTTTAAAGAGAGGAAGAAGTGAATGTGACTATAAATGTGTGACATGAAGGACCCTGAGGATGGTGGTGGTGTTCCGGGTCTTGACTGAATCAATATCAATGGTTTGGCATTGTATTATACAATTGGAAGATGGTAATTATTGCAGGAAATGAGTAAAAGATACATGAAAGCTGCATTATTTCTTGCAACTGCTTATGAATCTATAGTAATTAAAAAAACATTCAGGGAAAAGTTGTATGACAGAAAACATAAGCAGAAATAAAAACTCACAAAATTAAGGAACCTGCTCAGCACATTATGTTAAAAGGAGTTCTTCAAACATAAGAAAAATGATATTGATAAAATTATACCTACATATAAAAGGAATTGTAATATGAGGAAATTCAGGGAAAATATTTTATTTTTTAATTCTTAATTGATCATAAACATAACAAAAGCAATAACAGAAGCAATATACTGGGTGATTAGACCTCAGTGGCATAATGAACAAGAGACAGTCCTTTTACTATATGTTAAATTATATGATGTTATCTGAAGGTGAATTTAGATTATTTAATAGTGTGTTGGAAATTCTATGATTACCACTTAAAAATGAATAAAAAAGCAAGTAGAAACAATATGCAAAGAGAGAAAACATAGGCTCATTAAAGACTTCATTAAAGTTAGGGAGGCAGCAAAGAGAATTTTTAAAAAGGTTCATGAAAACTCTGCATGTACGGTTGTTTCACACAGGTGCCTGAAGGATAATACCAGTTGATATTAGGAGGCTAATGAGTGGTAGAGTGCTTGCCCACCTTGTGAGAGGCCCTGGGTTCAAACCCCAGTTCTGTGTGTGTATGGGGGAATACTATTGAAGAAGTGGGGGAAATGAGTAGAGCACTGTATTGCCAATAATTTGCTATTAATAAAAATTAGCTATCAGCAGTTAATTTTGCCATCCAACTTGCTAATAGTCATAATAAAGATACCAAAATTTGAAAAAAAAAAAAAAGAGAATACTATTGGGATAAGATTTTAATACAATACTTTGAAAAGCTCTGGGCTCTGTTCAGGGCTATGGACATGCCTAGAAAAGACCACAAAAGGTCCTTTTGTCTCATTGCAGACTGACACATAAAGAATTTGAAGAGTGAAAGTTAAGATAGAACAGTAGAATAACAAACTGTCTCCCAAGGCATTAAAGGCATTCTGTCTGTCTGTCTGTCTATCTGTCTCTCTCTTTCTCTCTCTCTCTCTCTCTCTCACACACACACACACACACACACACACACACACCGCATCAAGCTGTTTAGCAAATTCTAAGATATTTATTGATTCAAGGCATTGCAATGATCTCTACTCATGATTACTTGACTTCTGTGCTAACAGAGACTTCGTGGGCTGCACATGACAAACAATACAGACTTTACAGAATTCCTCTGTGAAATTTTTAAACAAATAAGCAGCAGGAGCAATGACAACAGGGGATCTAATATTCATATTTGCCATTTTTAATTATTTAAACCTTTCAGTTCTCAAAAAAAAAAAAGATAATGAACTCCAAAAAATGTTGGAGAAATAGAAAAGTGTGTTCCATATTTAAGGGGGAAAAAGTCAATAGAAACTTTTTTGATGCAGCTCAGGAGATGAACTCACTAGACAGAACTTTAAGGAAAGTATGACCAAGAAGTTTTACCAAAGAGAAGCTATCAATAAAGGTATAGCAATGACAGAGAGAGCAGGGGTGGAATGAAATTCTGTATTTGAAAAGTACAAACTGAAATGCAAAAAAAGAAAAATCAATATAGGAGCATTACAGAAGATTTGAGCTTGTGGAAAAAGCCATTGGGTTTGATGATAAGTCTATTGAAATACTCTAATCTGAAGAACAAAAATTTAAAAGAATAAATAACAGTGATTGGAGCCTCTGGGACTTGTGAAACACCATCAAACATATCAATATATGCATAATCTGAGTCCCAGAGTGAAAAGAAAGAAAAAGAAACAATAAGAATTTGTGTTAAATGCCAAACACTTCTCTAATTTGACACAGTCTAAATTGACATGAGCTTGAAATGGGAAAAATAAAACTCAAGTAGGATAAACTCAGAGATCATAACTAGATGCATCAAAGTCAAATTGGTAAAATTTAAAGACCAAGAGAAAATCTTGGAAGCAGAAAAAGAAAAGCAAGAGATCAAGTATGAGAGATTCCTAAATCAGACTACACCTGACTTCTCGTGAGAAGCTATGAAATGGGAAGGCATATTCAAAGTGCCAAAGAAAAAGACTACTAATCAAGAATTTTATATTCAGCAAAAATATACTTGAAAAGTAAAGGAAAGGCAAGACATTCCTAGGTTAACTGAAACTGAGAGGCTATCACTGGTATTTCCATATAGAAATAGTAATGGCTGGCCAGGTGTGGTGGCACTTCCTTTAATTCCAGTGATTTGAGAAGCTGAGGCAGGAGGATCAGAAGTTCAAGACCAACCTGGGAAACTTATTGAAACCCTGTCTCAAAATAGAAAATAAAAAGGACTGGGGTAGCTCAGAGGTAGAGCACCCCTGGGTTCAATCCTCAGTACTACCCCTTCCCTGCAAAAGAAAATAAGAAAAAAACTAGTAAAGGCTGGAATTCACAAGAAGACACTGTTAAAAGTCACCATGGAAAACAGTTCCTCAAAAAATTAGAAATAGAACTACCATTCCTGGGTATGTATCTGAAGGAAATGAAGTCAACATCATAGGGGAAATACTTGTACACCCATGTTCACTGAGGCACTATTCACAGTAGCCAAGATATGGAACCAGCATAGGGCCTGTCAGCAGATGGATGGTTGAAGTAAATATGATATATATTGCTACTATGGAGTAGCATTTAGACATAAGAATGAAGTTTTGCCACTTTCTGGTAAATGGATGGAACTGGAGACTATCATGTTAAAAGAAGGCAGACATGGAAAGCAAGCATGTTTTCTCTCATGTGTAGAAGCTGAAAAAAGAAGATGACCTGAAAATAGTAGAGGGACTATTAAGGAAGGAAGGGGACTAAGGGGATAGAGGGGAGGAAGAGAAGGCAGAAGGGAAGTTGGACATGATTAAGACATGATAAACACATACTTGGAAATGTCACAGTGAAACTCATTCATCTGTACAATTAACAGGTGTTAATTATAATTAAAATGAAAAAAGACTTTTGAAAAATAAATAACTAATCTGAATAGTACTCTATTACTAAAATTAAACCTACAATTGCAAAAGCATCTGGGAAAGAAAACCCCATACCCCGATGAATTTAATGGAAATTCTACCAGATATTAGTATCAATTCTAATAATATCATTCAGAAAAAAAAAATGGAACAGTTCTTACAATATTTTATGTGGCCAATACTGCTTAAATATCAAACCAGGCAAACACAGTATTAAAACTAAAAATAACAATATTGTTCGTGAATACAAATGCAAAACAATTTTTAAAAATAGCAAAATCAACCCAGAAAATTGAATCCAAAATGTATGAAAAGACCATACACACAGCAAAGTAGGTTTATCCTAGCAATAGTTCAACATGTAGAATTCAATCAAATTATCAATCAGTTATCCACCATATCAACAGGTTGATAGAGAAGCATCACATCATGTCAATTGATGCAGAAAATATGTCAGACAAATTTGACATCCATTTGTGACCATAAGTCTCAGAAGATTAGGCATGAGGGAAAACATCCCCTTAATAAATAACATTTACAAAGTCTTTCATCTAACATCACATTATGGTAGAAGAATAAATCCTTTCTCTTCCAAATGAGACATAAAAATAAAATCTAAGTCATACAGATGGGAAAGTCTCCCTAATTGTCTATATACAAAATCCCAATGAATCTATATTAGAAAACCAACTTTTAGAGGTATGAAAAAGTTTGGCAAAGTCATAGGTTACAAGATCAACACATAAAAATAGTCCTAATTTTATATACTAGTGAGGAGTATATGGCAACAAAAATTAAAAACAAAATAGTGTTTGCAATCACTCCAAAAAAGTTAAGTACCTAGGTATAAGTCTGATAACATGTATGGAATCTCTGTGATAAAATTTATAAAACACTGGTCAAATAAATAAAAGAATATTTACATGATGTGATAAAAGTGAAAGATTGAGATAATGGAGAGACATGTCAAAGAAGATGTCAGTTATCCCCAGTGCCTTCTAAAATTCCAGCTAGATTGTTTGGGACACTTGGACAAGCTTATTCTTAAAGCTATATGGAAAGCTAGAGAAACCTGAATTAACTACAATAATTACAAAGTAGAGGAATTAAAGTTGAGGGAAGCACCCTATCCAAGTCAAGGTTAACCAAGTAGCTGCAGTAACCAAGACAGAGTGCTATTGGAGGGTAGACATAGATCAATGAAGTAGAATAGAGAGCCTAAAATACTTCCAAGTGATTTTTTTTTTTTTTTTGCAAAGGGGAAAAATCAAGTCCACAGAAGAAAGATGACCTTTTGACACATGGCACTGGAGCAATTTGGAGCAATTAGATCCTCATAGGCAAAAAACTTTCCTTTCACATCATTTGTAAAACTTAACTCTAAATAAATTTAAGTATTAAACTTTCTTATCTACAGAAGAAAACAGGGGGAATCTTTCAGTTCAAACTCTAGGCAACAAGTTTTAAGATGTCATACCAAAAGCAAGATCCACAAAAGAAAAAAAATGATAAATTGAATTTCATCAAAATTAAAACCTCACTCTATCAAAAACTTTATCTATAGAATGAAATATAGGTTACAGACTTAGATAAAATATTTGTAATCCACATGACTGATAAAACCCTTATGCCTAGAATGCGTAAAGATCATGTAAAACTTGTTAGTAAAAAAATCTAGTTCTATCCTGGGTTTCAGGACCAAAACCAAAATACAAAAAGTCAAAAACAAAACAAAACAAAATTCCAAACAATCCAATTAGAGAATGGGCAAGAGACATTTCACCAAAGAGAAAATATGCATGGCAAATAAAAATATGGAAAGATGTTTGAAATAATTTGCTGCTATGGCAAAGTCAATACATGATGACATATTACTACCAACCAAGCTAATGTAAAAAATAGTGATAATTACGAATACTGGCAAGGTAGTAAAGAATCTGAATTTCTTCAAAATGTAAATGTTTAAAATGGTATGGGGAACAACGTTCACTTCTGGTTGTTGTTACTACCTTCCTTCTACCTGTAATGAGACATGCTGTCCACATGTCCACTCCATGGGCCACAGTGCATCCCCAGTGCCTCACCTTTTATGGACGTGTGTTTTCTCCGGGCCTATTAGTAAATTGCTGCCTGTTCTCCACCCTTGCCTACCCTCCAACATGAGGCATTATTCCACCCATGGTGCTTCCAGGATTCTGTTTTTTGTGGTCTCTAATGTTGTAAGTGGAAATTTGGTAGATTAATATTGTACGTTGAGTGTGGAGCATTGATGAGGGATGGGCCTTCTAGTCTGGTTATACAGCCTCTCTACACCCTAGAACTGTCAGAAAAGACTAAAAATATTCACCTTGCCCAAAGAAAGAGACTTCACTCTGGTAACGTGAGGACAACAGAGGAGAGACTATGTCATTCTTCCTCTTTCTCTAGCAAAAGCCTTTCTTTTTAGAGCTTGATTGAAGCAGAATTCTTCACTTCTCATTATCCACAAAACTAAACACACTCTACTTGCTACTCTTCAAGAAATGTAGTCCATTCAGATAAAATTGAGTAGAGGAAGTTTGGGAAAAAGAGGGGATTTTGGATGTCTTCAAGTCTTCACACAGAGTTGTGGACTTCATCTCCATGTGAGCCCTGGGTACCCTCAACGCCATATTATTCATTTACTACTGAAGATGATTCGGCATTTTAAGGAATAACTGGACTCTGAGTAGTGCCGTATCCAGAAATAGCCAAATTAAACAAAGTGGCCCCGATAGAAGCCAACAGTAAATTTCACTCTCCCTCATCTTTGCTCACTATTTACAGAGGATGGGTGAAAGCTGTATGGGAATCTAGGTGTTACGTGCGCATTTATAATGGAAATTAGCAGAAAGTAAACTGACCAGAGCCTTGGAATGCACACGCTGAGTCAACAGGCTCCTCAACAGAATGTGGAACATTGGTGCTCAGCAAAGATCATTTCATCAGCTGGGGCCATTGCCACCAACCCGGAAGAGTCATGGCTTCAGAACTGCGGGAAAAGATAAAACAGCACTCACCCATTGGAGAGGGCTCACCAGAAGTAAGTAAAGGTTCTTGAAATCATAGCAATAGCTTCTGAATGATCATGTGCTTGTCACTTTATCAAGGCAGCTAAAGACACCGTTTTAAAAGTTGGGGAGAAAATAATAGAACTCTGGAGATTGTAAGCATCATCAGGAATGAGGAAGCTAAAAATCAGATTAAGGGATGACTTGCTTTTAATGTTTGTTTGTTTGTTTGTTTAAGGTTGTATTGACTCAATTTTGAGGTTTTAACTAGGGGTCAACCAGTGTCTTTCTTGAATAGCTGCTTATATTTACACTCAAAGCATTTCCCTTATTTGGATCTCAAAACTCCAGGGCTACTATACATCATTCCTAATTGTCCTGGCTAGGTACCAAACAACCTGGGGTAGTACCTACTCTCTGGAGCTTGAGAAATTACACAAATTAGCCAATCCACTGAGGGCCCATAAACCTCTCTAACATCCACTTGCCAATACAGTTTTGGCATGCTGTTACCCTGTGTGGTCTACAAAGTAGCCTTCTCTAGTTTGGAACTGTAAGTAATAGCATTCTGCTTTTCCTCTATTCAAGTATCAGTTAGATATGTGCCCCATCAAAGAATCTTTAAAACTATAAAACATTGCCCAAAGTTAAGATGTTAGTCAATGGCCAAGTGGAGCCTAGCTTGAAACATAAGGAACATACATACTCCTCTTCCATCCACAAAGCCCTCAAGGTGGGGCACAAAGCCCCCTCAGTAGTTCACCTTTCTGATGGTTAGATTTGTCTTAGGCAGCAGGAAAAATGTATTTTAAAATTTTCAGATGCCTAATGCAGTGTCTGAAATTGTTTTTGTTTACTTAGTGTTTCACTCATAGACTAAATGAATACTTAGATAAAAATGTTATTGGGCAACATCTGGGAAATTAAATAGAAAGAAATTTAATGGCAACTGACTTATGTTAGATTGTCCTTATGCAAAAATTGTAAGACAAAATGATTTATAGCCTAGGGGTTTCTATGTTTTTGCTGTTTCCCTAAAGACTAAAACTTCTGTATAAAAATACTTATACTTTTCCAATGTTGCAATCAGATTAGAAACTGCCAAGCGATATCCACAGGTTTGAAAATCACCTGGACAAAAGCGCCGAGAGGGAGTTTTAGAATGGGGAGATAGAGCTGGTCAGTAATCATAAATGGAGTTTGTAACATATTGATTTGAAAGCCCTACAGGACACTGAGTGTTCCTGGGATGAACAGACCTGTAGTTGGGTAAGAGGTAAGCGTATAGAGAGCATTTTTATATAAGGAAAGGACACGACCTGGCTCTGCATGAGTGTGCTAAAAGAAGAACTCCCTAACGGAGGCAATGGTAGGTCCACAAGAGGAAAAGAAAGAGCAGACAGATGGAGAAAGGGCAGAAAGGAACCCCTGAAGCTGCAGGTGGTGTGGGTAACAAAACACATAGGGAACCTGTCTGGTGGCCTAGGGAGAAATCCATCTGAAAGAGTGTGAAGCTTGCCCATAGCAGAGAGAGAGTCTTTTGGAAGGCTAGTCCAGAAAAGTTTCTAATGTGTGGAAATTCACTGAATTGCCTTAATATTGTAAGTGTTGTTCTGAAAAGCTATATAATACCTATTGTGTAAGTTGTTTTATGAAACCTTAAAATGTTCTAAAGCTTGATCAATGGAAAAAAACACTGCTGCACTACCCAAGGTAGCGCCTGTCCCTGGCCCATGAATAGCCTCTCCCCAATATCATCATCTTCCATTGAATTGGTGTACTTGTCACAATTGAGCATACATGGATCATCATCCCCCTAAGTCTGTAGTCTTTGCAATAGGGTTTGCTCTTGGTATTGCATTTTTTATAGACTGGACAAAATTATATATTGGTTAAGAAGTTCTTAACCAGACTTTATGCATTCTCCAAAACACACAGACTTGTTTCACCTAATTAAAAATTCATCTTTCTCTCTCCCTAAGCCCTGGCAGTCAATGGCCTTTTTACTGTTGCCACAGTTTGGCGCTTTCCAGAATTTCATTTAGTTGGATTCATGCACTCTGAAGCCTTTTCAGATTGGCTTCCTTAACTTAGTGATATGCTTCTATAGTTTTTCCACATCTTTTCAAGGCTTGATAGTTTGTATGCTTTTAGTACTGAGTAATGTTTCCTTGTCTGGCTGTACCCCAGCTTATTCATCCATTCACCTACTGAAGGATATCTTGGTTGCTTCCAAGATTTGATAATTCATAATAAAGCTCTTATGAACTTCTGTGTTCAGGGTTTTTTTTTTTTTTTTTTTTTTTGTACGGAAATAAGATTCTGGTGCCAGGTGTGGTGGTGCATGCCTATAATCCCAGCACTTTGGGAGGCTGAGACAGGAGAATCCTGAGTTCAAAGCCAGCTTCAGCAACGGTGAGGCACTAAGCAACTCAGTGAGACCCTGTCTCTACATAAAACACAAAATAGGGCTGGGGATGTGGCTCAGTGGTGGAGTACTCCTGAGTTCAATCCCAGGTACTTAAAAAAAAAATTCTGGTTCCTTTAGGTAAATACTAAAGAGTTTGATTTCTAGAAGGTATGGTAAAAATATGTTAATTTTGTAAAAACCTGCTAAAATGTCCTCCAAAGTGGTTGTCCTATATTGCATTCCCACCAGCAATGAATAAGTATACCTCTGCAGCATTTGGAGGTATCAGTGTTCTGGATTTTGGCTGTTTGGTGTGCAATGGTCACATATGATTTTTTTAAATAAACAAATACTTAAGAATAATTTTAGATTTGCAGAAAAGTTTCAAAGTTAGTAGAGGGAATTCCCTTATGTACTTCACCTTTTTGCTCTTATAATTAATCTTATATTACCATAGTTCATTGATAAAACTAAGAAGTTGCATCAATATACTTATCTAGTTTCTCCTGGTATCCATTTTCTATTCCAAATCCCACTGCACAACACTTTCCTTGTTCCTCCAATTTGTGAGTTTCTCTGTCTTTCCTTGTCTGTGATGAACTCGACAGTTTTGAGGAGTAGTAGTCAGGGATTTCATTAAATATCCGTCAATGTGGTTACACTGGGGTCATGAGTACTGGCGGACTCCCTCAGAGATGAGGAATTCATCTCAACACATTGTACCATGTTCTCAGCAGGACTTACCACTGGTGAGGCCTTGATAAACTGGAAGAGACAATGCTTTTTGGGTTTCTGCACTGTGCTTACTTTACTGTAATCTTTCCCTTCTTTCCTCTTTGGAAGATAGCTTGCAGTCAAGCAGAATGGGATAGTATTAAGTACCATCTCCTGGTAAGGAGTATCTACATAATAAATTCCTCCGTGAGGAAGATTTTATTTTTATTCTTATTATTTGTGTGTTCAATCGCTTATATAAGTATACACTTGCATATATTTTATTCTTTGGAGTAAAACTCAAATCCAATTCTTATTTGGTTGTTTAAATTGTTTGGCTACTGGAAGCTCTTTTGGCTGGCTCTTGTAATCCTTTGAGATGCTTTTCCACCACTTAAGTTTTTAGTAGTTTATTACCTTCTGGACTAAAAGGTACTCCAGGGTGTTGCTGTATTTTCCCTGTGCAAGTTTTACGATTGGTGTTAAAGTTTGAATGTGCAGTGTCCCCCCAAACTCCTGTTAATGAAAGAATATTTGGAGGTGAAATGATTAGATTATGAGAGCTGTAATCTAATCAGTTCATCCTAGTTTGAATGGACTGAAGTGACACAAAAATTAACCAAAACAAGCAGCCATCTCTCCAAGGAGACTTGATTTATTTTATTAGAAAATTATAGAGACTGAAATAAGGGTGCTGGGCATGCTAATTTTTGTTGCGGTGTTGATACTTCCAAGTCTCTCAGCACATGGGTCTAACTTATGTATCTCTCCCATAGATCTATATCTGTATAGTGTACATATACACACTAAAGTGTTATTTGGTTAAAATAAAATTGTTATATGTAAAATATTAAAAGTCAAATATTATACACACATGCTTACCCAAAACATACTAAATAAAATCAAATGTCATTTGTCTATTCTTTTACAAATGGAAATTTATTTAGATCAATGAATGTTGTATAAGAATGCATCTCTAGATGCATGAATGAAAGCTTTTTCTTGTACATTTCTCTTAAAGTTGACAAAAGGGACAGACATCTTCAGCTTTACTAATTACTTACCCAAGTTCTGTAATAGTATATAGAAGTTCTTAACCAAACTAGACAGATATCTAAAATTCCCAATTTAATGTGTATGACATGACATATCATTTTGATGTACATAGATAACTCTTTCTGAAATAATAGAAGTTGAACAGCATCATTATCTATTGACTCTGGACTTGATGCCCTTAGAGGGCTTTCCATATATACTTGAGAATGTTTTAATTTTTATTTATATTTACATTTTTAATCAACCTAGAAACAATTTCTAGATAATGTGCATAAGAATCTTATTTTAGGTTTAACATGGAAAAAGTAATATCCTACTATCATGTACCCAATAATCCATAGTTTCAACACTTCACATATTAGATTTCTATGGAAGCAACAATCCATCTTTGGGATCTCTATTCCATTCTATTTTTCTATCAGTTTCACACTTGTTCCTTTGCTCCATATATGTATGTTATCTGGCTCTGTTTTGATACAGACCACACTCCTGACAGCCAAGAATACTTCTGGTATAAGGACAGAGGTATCGTGGCAGAGCAGGTGATCAGTTACTCTGAGGGCCAGTGGCAGTGGCTGAAGAGGGTAAACAATGCCTACTGCCCGTAGTGGTTGTGTACTGACAGCATATGGTCAGTATACACATAGGGCTCTAGTCCATGCCTGCTAGTAACACAGATCTCTGAACTCTGCTTGTGTTCAAGATGAGGAAGAGTCACTGAGCATCAGTGTGTCAACACTTTTCTTGTAGCCCAAACTCATGCCAGTTAGCAGCATCACCTAACCACACAGCCCTCCCCAGTCCAAGGCTGGCCACAAAATTTTGGATTGAAACAATAGACACAAACTCTAGAGATATATGGGGGCATTTTGGTTGATCATATATGGAAAGGAAATCAGAAAGCATCCCAAGGAAGAAAGCTGAGCTAGGGACCAGGTGTGTGCATACCAGTCTCAGGGAGCCCACCTAAGATGCACTGATGATTCTGCTGGTCATATCCACCAGAAAGGGACTTGGAGAATTTTAAGGAGGGCATCTCCAGCAACTGGGGTGCATGCAGGACCTAGCTGGTGCCCTGCATGCCTGGTATGACCAGCCCCAGCCACCCCAGGTATGAGAGAGGGACTTAAATTTTTGAAGGCACTCCAAAGGATGGGGACTCCTCAGGCATGAAGCCCAGATGTTACTTATTTAAAAGTATTTTTAGTTCACATCATTGTTTTCTGAAGTCCATCTTCTCTGTTGAGAAGATAACTCTCAATCTAATGATTGTACCTTTGATGGATATGAGTGTTTTTGCTCTAGGTGCTTTCAAGATTTTCCTGTTTGCTCTAATTTTCAGTTGATTACCTTGGTGAATCTAAGTATTTTTTAATCACTACCATATTCAACATGATTGGAGTTCATAGGGGTTTTTGAATTTTTGATTTGATGTCTTTCATCTGTTTGGAAATTTCTCAGCTCTTATTAAAGCTTCAAATAATGCTTTGGTTTCATTTTCTCTCTTTTTTGACTTTTACTGCAAAACTTGGTTTCTACTTTTGTTTCTATATTTTCCATCCTTTAGCTTTTCAACATTTTATTTTAGAACTTTTATTCTGATCTATGTTATTCAGCAAGTCTTTTATCCAGTGTTCAAAAATTCCAGTTCTGGATTATTCTTTCAGAACTTACTTTCTTTTTATTATTTCTAGTGCACTGTTCAAATTATATATTTTATCTTTTAATTATTTGAACACTGTAGAAATAGTCCTTTGACAGTCTGTTTGGTAATTTCTTTATCTAGATTTCCATGCATCTGGTTTTTTTTCCCTGCATTCCTCCTGTTTGTTGTTTATAAATGGAAAAGAGATCTCCTTTTATGTCTGCTCATGTTCTATTAAATCAGACATTGAATATGAAAACTTATAAACATAATTCAGGACTTACAACAAGAGTATGCTGAAGAGGATTTGCATTTGAATCCCAGTGATTAGAAGCTCAAACAGTCCTGCATCCACTTACTCTCATTTTAGGATTGCATGATTGCTCCTGGGCTCACACCTTGAAAGAGTTAGAGTACCTCTCATTTATTCTTACTCCTAGGATAGATGTATTTGGGATGCATACCCCAAATAGGGATGTCTGCACACTGTCCTCTCCGGTGCACTTAGACCCATTTTGTCTTTTAGATTCATGAGATTGTCCAAAAGTCTCCTTAACCCTTAATCTTCTCAGATCCTTCTCCATAACTACTGATATCCATAGAGGAAGACTGGCCCCAGGAGACCATCTTTCTAATTTTTTTCCCTTGTCCTCTGAAATCTTTAACGTCCTGTTATCTCACCAAAATGTTTCAGTATTTTTTAAAATTTTTAAAGTTTGTCATTCAGCTTAATCTGGATACAATCTGCTATTACCAGTCACAAAATTCTCATCACATCTACATTTTCCCTTTTGTTGCATGGTTCCTGTAAATAGATAGGAAGAGAAATTAACTCTAATATTATTAATTCAATAGTAAGCACTGAATGCCTGAAATTTTACTACTGTATATTTTTCTTCTTTCTGAAGGATTGACCTTTATCTGTTCTACTTTGTAAAAATAGAATGACCAATATAACAATGGTGTCACCAGCTATATGTTTAAAAATTTCCTGTAGTGTCAAAATTCTTCCCTGTCAGTGTTTGGGCTTGGGACTAATCATTTGACTGAAGGCAGACACCAATATGTTAGAATTTCATTTGATGAACTAAATACAACCTTATTGTTAAGGTTTAACCTCATGTTAAAAGACATGATACTCTTCTTTAGTTAAAAATTTACTGTTATCTTTTGCCCATTTATCTGATGGATAATGAGCACAAAATACAGTAGCCTCTTCCTTTTTCTTTGGCATTGAGGATTGAGCCCAGTTGTAAAGTAGCTTTACAACTGAGCTACTTTCTCAAACCTTTTTATTTATTTTTATTTTGGAGATAGGATCTTACAAAGTTGCTGAGGTTGGCCTTGAACTTGTGATCCTCCCGTCTCAGCCTCCCCAGTTGCTGGGATTACAGGGGCCACACCACTCAGCTATAGAAGCCTCTCTGTTTATCTGCAGTTTCACTTTCCACGGTTTCAATTACCATCAACTGCAGACTGACAATATTAAAAAGGAAATTCAGAAATAAACAATTGATGTTTTAAATTGTCGGCCATTCCCAATAGTGTGATGAAATCTTGAGCCATCCTGCTGGGTCCTGCCTGGGACACAAATCATCCCTCTGTCCAGGGTATCCATGCTTCACTGAAGTATCTGCCAATGGCTGGTGAGGCCAGCACAAATCTATAGGAGGTGAACTGAGCCATTACCCAGGATTAAACAGATAGCACTCAGGTCATTTGGGCAAACTTAAAGAAGTTAATCATGTTTGCAGGCCTAGGAAAATAGCACTGGAGGTTTATAGAATGCTCTGACTTTAGAATAAGAGAAAAGACAGTATCTACAAAAGATTTCATTTTATGAAGAGGATTAGATCCATGTGTTTTATTATAACATAGTGAATTCAAGAATTTTGTTCTTGGTATTGTTCCTCTGAAAACAAGTTGACACCTATTCAAAGGCCACAGATTTCAAAGTTGATAAATTCTAATTTCATAGCAGCTTAGAGTAAAATTTTAGTGTACCCTTTAAAAATTTCAAACTGCTCCTTAAAGACAGGGTTTTATAACTCATCTTAATAAAATATAATTTCAGAAGTGTTCATCTGGTCACTATTAGAAGCTCAGGAGAAATGGTAGGTAAAAGAATAAGAAACAAAAACAGGTAAACAAACTAAGGTTGACAAGAGTATTCTAGAAGGATGTATGCAAAGTCTGTGCCAACAAAGAGGTAGCAAAGAGACAGGAGGCAGGAGCAGGGTAAGGTCATGTCCCCAGAGGATAACTTTGCATATATATCCATGAGAACAAACAGATCATAACAGAAAGACAGCAGGAGCACCAGGTTACTGATGGGGATAAGGACTCAATAACAAGTTTTCTGATAGGTAAAGTCTCACTTCAGCGTCACTTCCTGAGAGCAGATGTCACCTGCCAGTCTCTGCCCCATACCTGAGGAGGGAAAGCCCAGTTGTTTATCACATGGTCAGGTGAACCAAAATTTTGAATCTTTTCAATAACTGACACATCTCCATTTTATCCATCTAAAAACTTTTTTTTCCTGCCATTCAACAATTTTTCAGTAACCTTTAGGCAACTAAATCCTTCAAGTGACTTCATTTCCACAATCCTATGCTCTAAAGGTCTAACCTAGGCAGCAGGGTGAATTATGAAGAACCACAGTGCTTGAGTCTCTTTACAGGTAAGGAGTAAATGCAGACCTGGTTGGTTTGTACTGGGCAGTTTGTCACAATAATAAAATCACCATAAGTCTTCTGTGAACAACCATGGAAATACAGAGAAAGAGAGAAGAGCTTTAATTTGCCCTTGGACATGGTGCTTATACTAAGGATGTGCCTCCAAAGAGAAAGGCAAAAGTAACATCTTGTCTATGGTGCCAGACATTCTGTAGGTAGGCTAGATAGCCATGAGACCAAATCCATCTTCTCTGCTTATTGAGTATAGGACAGAGTTCTCACTAAAAGCACAATGAATCCACCATCCATGGACAATGGCAGTGATACTAATGACATCGAGAGAGAGAGGTTCTCTTTGTGTCAACCCATTTCTTCTCAGTCTAGTAAGTTCATTGGGAATTTGGAAACTTCATGTGTTGTTTCTTGAAAGAGCACAAAATGGGCACATCCTCATGATATGATGGAAAATAATGAAATTATACAGTTGTAAATCATTTAAAATTTTGCATATCTTCTCTTCGTGATTTAGTTCTAAAAATAATTGTTTTTTCCCCAAATATCATTTAAAACAATAAACACATGAATAGAGGGGTGGCAAGGGGAAAGGAACCAGTCAATTCTTGATGCAAAAATATTCAAATATTAATATCTTGGCATTGTATAAGAAAGGCCACATTTTAACTGTATTTTAAAGTAAAGAAATTAATTTGAAAAGTTCCTAAGTAATTGCAAAATGCTTTGCAAAATCATGGCCAAGTGCATATAAAAGTAAAGAATCTGGTTAAAAATCTTATTTGCAAAATCCTGAAATATATGTATTAATTACCATACTATAGATTAAGGAAAAAGGCTCTGAAAGGATACTTTTAAATATAATGATGACTACTGATGATTCTTTAGTATTCTAACAATTACCATTGTCAGAGGAAGGAGAAACAAACATTAACACTCAACATCAACTCTTCTACAGAAGAAAAATATCATGCGAGAAATATAAATTAACTTCAAAATGTCCTTGATAACAAAGCAATAAGAATTTTAAATTTTACATGTAGCCTTGAAAACATAGAATGCAAATAAAAATAAAAATAAGCATGCAATAGAAATGGGTTTTAATTACCTACATAGAATCTTATACATAAATATATGACTCTTGCTTCTCTTTCACCAAAAAGCATCCCAGCTCTGTCATTCTGTGCAAAGAGCATGTTAGTAAAGTGGGCATTTAACTTCTGACTCAACTCTGACCTTTTCTGTCTTTGTGTGAAGATCTGGAAGTACTGTCATCACTCAGAGGAAATAACCTTAATAGTCTCAAGGCAGAAAATTGAAGACATTTTAAGAAAATGGACCAAATGCTCAGACTTATCCACTTAAATAGCAAGTACAGGATGATGCTTTAAGTCAACTCTAAAATAAAATCCTCTCCTTCCTCCTCAAGGGTCCTGAGGTCAAGCACAGGAATCAGTCTCTTTAGAAAAAAAAAAAAATTCTAAGTTAAGGGTTTTTAAAAATGTCAAAGCTGCAGCTTGCGTATTTTGATATATTAATTGAAAATGCACTATGGTTTGAACAAAGGTTACTAGGTATGTCTAGCGAAGGTGAAGAAATTATGAAGAAATTGTTGCTGTGTAATTAAATAAGGCACTTGAATATTGATTAACCACAGAGATTAGAAACCATCATTAAGCATGTTAAGCATAGGCTTGAGTCCAGCAGAAAGAGCACTTGTTCATCTCTACAGGAACTAAGGGCCCTTTCTTTCCTGTGTTTCAATGCACAGAATTGACAGCCATTTATATTTCCAATTTTATCATAATCACTCGCATCTTATTTTCAGGGTTTTCTCAAACAGCTTCAAAATGAACTCACTGAAAATGTCCAGTAGAAAGCCCTCTATTACTAACTCAGCTTCTTGTGGTTGGGGGTAATAAATAACAAAGTTTAGCTAAACAGACACTGTGCCATTCACTTAGCTTTTGAATTTATTCTTGTAATATTCTCATAGATTTGTAAATGGGAAGAAAGAGCCTCCTTTTTTTTGAGACAGGGTCTCACTAAGTTGCTTAAGGCCTTACTAAATTATAGAGGCTGGTTTTGAGTTTGCAATCCTCTTACCTCAAACTCCTAATTTGTTGGGATTATATGTGTGCGCCACTGTACCCAGCAAGGCCCTCCATTTTAAATGTTCAAAGTTAGGACTAAATTTATAAACTATTGCTATGATGATGGGAAAGTTCAACTCACCATGGAGAAAATAAATTCTCCATTGCTCACCTAGAGCCTTCCCTAGTCCTTCCCTTTCTAATGCTACTTCTTAGCTTTTACCTGTGGTGTTTTCCCTGTCTGGTCTGTCTTTGTATTTACCTCTGACTATGCAGACTTTATCTGTAGTTCAATGAGTACTGCACAGGTTGGGGTTTTGGCTCAGTGGTAGAGTGCTTGCCTATTATGTGAGAGGCACTGGGTTCAATTCTCAGCACTGCAAATAGATAAAATAAAGGTCCATTGGAAAAAAATAAACAAAATGGACTCTCTTTAAATTTAAAAAAAGTGTACTGTGCTCTGTCTTCTGAAAAATTCAGCAAATAGGTCCACATTGACCAATCAGCAAGCCCTTCTCTGAATTCAAATATTATTTAATTATACAGTGTCTTGCCTTGCTTCTATAACAGGCATGTGTATGTGGGGTATGTGTGTGTGTGTGTGTGTGACCTTGGCTACTCCATTAAGATGACAAAACATTTTGAATTTAGGAGCCTTATCTTACACACTTCCATTATACAATACTAGTAGGAAACCAGTCTATATGATTTCCAGACCTAATTCTTTTTTTAAAAAATAAGCTAGTTATAAATGAATATTTTCTTTGCTTCTCTTACCATAATTTGCATTACATATACAGAAAATACATACAAATGCATATATTCATGATACAAATTTTGAATAAATATTTATAAACAATAAATATTTATAAATTTAAAATGTGATACACTATATAAGAAAAAAGGCAACTTAATGAGTATGGTTTTGAGAAGAGCAATAAAATATTACTTGTTCCTTCAACTCCAATCCCCCAAAATTTAGAACAGAAGATATCTATACAACTTGAAATATCATCTTAAAAATAATTAATCTTAAATATCAGGTACTATGTAAAGCCTTGTCTTGTCCAGAAACTGCTATTCATACCAAGGACAGTCCTAGGCCTTTCCTTAAATGGCTTTGTTTTATTATAAATGATATAGATATAAAAGGCTTTGGTTTTAGTTTACAGACTGTATAGATAATAAAGATTGCTGTGGTTTGAATGTGGTTTGTTCCTCACAGGTATATGTGTTGGAAGGGTGGTCTTCAATATGGTGACATCAAGAGGTAGCAGAACTTTTAAGAGATGGAGCCAAGCAGGAGATCATGGGAGTATACATTGCCCTCAGAAGGAATCAAGTGGTTCTCAAGGAACCCCTGTGAGTTCTCATGAGAGAATTGTGAAGGAGCAAGCCTGACCCCTGACTCACTCTCTGGCTTCTGTTCTCACCTAGCCAATAGCTCACTTTTGCACACACTCCCACCATTACGATACCATCTACCAGGAGGCACTCTCATTGAAACTAAGCAGAAGCCCTTGCTGTGCCCTTGAACCTCCAAAACTGTGAACTAAATAAATGCATCCAGCCTCAATATTTCACTGAAGCAATGGATAATGTTCTAATACATAGTAAAATTTCAAAACAGGAAATGCCTTTGATAATGAGGTGAGAATTATGATATTGGAAACACCAAAAGCAAATACCTGTACATAAAATTCCTTATTCATATTATCTATGTGCCAGTCACTGTCAGCTGAAATAGGAGGTTGGAGAGGAGTATAGGAATGGAATGGGAAAGGACATGGACAAGCAGAGGCAGAGGAAAATTTGAGAACAAGGCACATTAAAAATCAGTGAGAAATGTGTCCTTTGTGTGCTACAAAAAGTGTATGTGGTATATGAAGGGACTCAGGTGAATGAAATAAGACAGAAAAGTTAATAGAGAGTTTAAAACACAGTTAACTATGCAGGGTAGAATGTAATGGTGCTGAACATTAAACAGCCATGTAGAAGGTATTGGGCTTGATGAATCAGAAAATATGGAGAAATTACAGGTTCTAGATATAATAACTGATTGCTAGAGTTATAAGCTCCCATAGTCATCATTTTCTTATGTAACAAGGTTGGAATTGTAGAAACTGTAGAAGTAAGCATGCTAGTCAAAATTAAAATTGCAGTTGTTTGTATCTTTAGTTTTAGAAGATCATGTTACCACACTGTTACTGGGGTCAGCTCTTTGCTTCTCTGTCCTTTCAGTGAAGGTGTTTGTTTCACTTGTACTGAAATCACATTCATTTGCCATAGTATTAATTTCATCTTTCCACTTTATCAGGGCTGATGAAACTGATAGACTAAAAGAGAGTCAACACTCCAACTTAGAAGAAATAAAACCGAGAATCAGTAAGTGGAATGGCAACAAATTACAAAGCTTCTGTACAGCAAAGGAAACGAGTGTGAAAAGAAAGCCTACAAAATGGGAGAAAATCTTTGCTAGCCACTCTTCTGACAGAGTGTTAATATACAGAACATATAAAGAACTAAAAGCACTTAACACCAAAATAATAATAATAATAACCCAATCAGTAAGCTGAATACATGAACTAAAAGGACATTTCTCAGAAGAAGAAATAGTCAACAGATGCATGAAAACATGTTCAACATCTTTAGCAATCAGGGAAATGCAAATCAAAACTATACTAAGTTTTCATTTCAACCCAGTTTTAATAACAGACATCAAGAATATAAGTAACAATAAATGCTGGTGAGGATGTAAGGAAAAAGGTACATTTATGCATTGTTGTTAAACTGCAAATTAGAACAATTACAGTGGAAATCAGTATGAAGATTCTTTAAAATACTAGGAATGGGACCACATTTGACCCAGCTATTCTAGCCCTCGGTATTTAGCCAAAAGATCAAAAATTATCATACTATAGTGATACATGCATCCCAATGCTTATAGGAATGCAATTCACAATAGTCAGGTTATGGAACCAACATGTCCTAGATGTCCATCAACAGATGAATAGTAAAGAAAATGATGGATTCCTACTCAGTCATAAAGAAGAATTTAATTTAAATTTTGTCATGTTTTGGTAAATTAATGGAACTGGAGAATATCATGTTAAGTGAAATAAGCCAGACTCGAAAAATGAAATAAGCCAGACTCGAAAAGTTCAGGGTTTAATGTTTTCTCTCCCATGTAAAAGTTGGAGAGAAAAAAAAAAACCCAGGGATTTAAACAAATAGAGATCTCACAAAAACAGAAGGGAGAACAATATAGTAGAGGATGGGGACCAAGGAGGAGGGGGACTGAGGAGGAGGGAATAGAGGAGGAAAAGGAGAGCTACCAGGAAATGAAATCAACCAAATTATGCTATCTGCATGTATGGATACAGCACCATTTTACACTTTTATGTAAAATTATAATGCACTAATAAAAACATAAGTCCACAATGCCATAAGACTGAAAACCACAGACACTATGTTCAGCAGAACCATTTTTCAAAAATTAAGAAGAAATTTTAAACATTTCTCAAATTTAAAAAACTGAAAGAATCCATCATTAGCACACCTATTCTTTAGGAAATTCTAAAGGTTTCTGTCTGAAACAGAAGGATAATAGACAATAATCAGAGCCACTCAAACATACAGCCCCTAAATGTAACTACAAAGGTAAATTAAAAATAGGTATTTTAATAAAAATTTCTAATTCTGTAGAATTTAAAATACAAAAAAATCTGGAATGTCCCCCAAAGGCCTATGTGTTAAAGATGTCATCACCAGCTTTTGATGCTACTGGTAGGTAGCAGAGTCATTAGGAGGCTTCAGGTCATTGGGGTTTTGCTCCTGAAGGGGACTGCGAGACCATGGTCCTCTCCTTTCATTTCCCTGCCATGAGGTGAATGGCTTCCTCTGCAACATGTTCCCCATTATGATGTGCTGCCTCACCACAAATCTAAAAGCAATAAGCACACTCAATCATGGATTGAAGTCTTCAAAACAAGCCTCTTTTTATAACTGATTATTTCAGGTATCTGTTATAGTAAAATAAAGCTGACTAAAAGGACCACAGAGCTATTTGGCTGTGAGTATGTATTACCCTTTAAGAAAAAGAAAGAAGGACTCCAAAGACAGTCAAGAGATCACTGGGGCAGGCACTCTCACCAGTGACCCAGGAGTTTAGGGTTGCCTCTATCTAAGTTTCAGTGTCACTGCCAGCCAGCAGAGCTGGGTTCTTTACCTTCACCAGAAAGTCACCTAATAGCCCAGCAAAGCCACTAGAGAAGGACTACCACCCATTAGAGCCATAAACATGCAAATTCCAACATGGCAGAACTATGGTGATGGATTCCTTTTCCCAGTGGGTCCTGAAGGTGGGAGCCGAGCATTAAGCCAAAATGACTATGTTCATATCTTAAGGTCTAAGTGAATTTTCTGTGCTCTTTATTGGACTTGTTTGGGTCAACTACTCCTTTATCCATTCTCATTGCTTCCTTTTAAAATTGGAATGTTTATCTTATGTCTATCTGATCATGGTATTTTGGAAGCATGCAATTTGCTTGGTTAACAGGTTTGGGGCTGGAAAGGAATTTTGTCTCAGGAGGAATCACAATTTGGGTCCCACCTGTATCTGATTTAGATGATATTTAGATAAGACTTTGAATTTCAGAGTTGAGATCTGATGCTGGGATAAGGTAAAGATTTGAGGGGATGTTGGGGTAAAACGAACACATTTGGAGTGTGAGAAAGACAGTGTCCCCCTCCCCCAATTCATAGGTTGAAGTCCTAAGCTTGATTTTAAGGTTACTTGAAGGCAGCCTCCTTGGGACGAAATTAAGTCATGAGAGTTCATGATGGATTCCTCATGACAGGATTCATGCCCCTATAAGAACAGATATGAGAAATGATCTCTCCATCATGTGAAGACACAGCAAGAAGAACGAAAACCAGGAAGCAAGCCCCCACCACCGGGAACCTAAACAGCAGGTGCCTTGATCTTGGGCATCCACCCAGCACTATGAGAAATAAATGTTATTGAAGTCACCCAGTCTATGAAATTTTGTTACAGCATTGGGCGCTAACTAAGATAGAAAGTATCAAAAACTGGTTTGTGCAAAATTATACAATGTATAAGGACTTTAAGAACAGGTAAGAGTAATCAATTAAGATAGAAGTCATTATGCTAGTTACTTCAATTTGGGGGACAGTGCAGAATGGGATGATGTTGATGGAAAAAAACTCAGCAGACCTTTGGGGTATAGTCAGGTTTAGTATTTTCATCCAAGTGGAGAATATATGGTGAATATATATGTGACAATTCATCAACTTTCTCTCTTAAGACATAAACCCTTTATGTATGTATTTTATATTATTGTTTTTTAAGTTAAAAGATACTCAAACTCATTTATCTTTCCTTTTCATTAATATGTTTTTTGGCTTGTTGTCACCTGGCTATCCAAGAGTCACTCCATATATCTTGATCTGAGTACAATTCTGTTTCAATAAACACCTAAAGTGAGCTGTCATGTAGGGTGGAGGTTAAAAATCATTCTTCTAAAAGTAGGCAACATTAGGGAACCAGGAGCCCTAGGAATCCAGACTATGCCTATTTGGTGCAGAAGTAGTCCTCACAGAATAAAAAAAAAAATGTTTCACACTGTTTTGGAAAACTTGTTCTTTCTGCTTCTATAAAGTGATATAATATCTGGAAAACTATTTGGTAGCAAATTAAAGTACTTTTCTTTGTCAGCAAATATTGGTATGCTTAGGAAATAAGCCTAAAGATCTTTAAAAAAAATAGTATAAGAACAAATGTCTCAGTGTGAGAGTATTCTCTAATGTTGGATGAAAAATGCAGCTTTCAGCTTTTGATATTTGCAAGCTATTTTTTGAGGACCACAAAATAAAATAGACACCTGAGAAGAGATAAATTTAGCAAATGACTTCCTTATTATAAATAAAATTTCATACCATTCGTACATGGCAATGCATGGAAAATTTGTAAGCCATTGTGAGATTTTACATATATATATATATATATGTATGTACATACACACACACACACACACACACACACACACACACACACAGCTATTGAAGGAACAGAGTTGAAGCCAGAGTTACAAAAAATACTAGAGGAAGTCAACTCTGTGGTTAGCATTTTCCTTTCTAAACAATAATAGAATTTTTAAGATATTTGTAATGAAATGGTAAATAAACAGGAAAATCCAAGTTACTTGCTATTTTCACATTTTTCTGAAATCACAATTATATTCTACCTGGCATATTACAGTGCACATTGTCTATCAATATACATCGCTTTCTCCTGGTCTTAAATATCATGTAATTAGAATCATCAGTATGTACATTTTTATGTCTGATGTCTCTGGTACAACATAATGTCTGTAAAATCTATCATGTTGCTGTGTTAATCAATAGTTCATTCTTTATTTTATTGCTGAATAGGATTTAATTGTGTGAATGTACTATAGTTCATTTATTCATTCATCTGTTGATATGCATTAAGGGATTTTATAAACCAAGATTCAGGGAGCATTCTTAGTGGGCGGTTGCTCTCACTTCCCTTGAATACATAAAGTGAGATCGCTAGATTACAGGGTGGCAGTATATTTATTAAGTTAAGAAAATAGTGCCATTTTTGTAACATGGTTGAGCCAGTTAGTTGTGAATCTGTTTTTGTTTCCAAGAGTCCCCAGAAAATCTTATTTTCTGAGCATTACTCATTTTATTCAAAGTATTAGATAATTAAGTATCAATACTGACATGCTCCATGTGACAAAATTAGAGCCAATGAGAGTGAACCTAGAATTCAGGTTGTTCAAATGAATGCCTGGTCAAAGGAAACTTAACTGCTTTAAATAAAACTCTTCAGTTGATAAGCTCCATAAAGTATGGTTAATGAACACTACAGTCAGCAAAATCCCATCCCAGTTCAGTAATATATTCTGAAATCTAAATGAGTGCTTCTACCTGTCTTTTTTATTTTTATATTACAACAAATCAAGGTTTATCTCTTTAGTTTTTGAGAATGATGACGATACATGCAGAAAAGAATGCTTTCATATGTGGATTCCTATTAAATACACTAATGAAATAGCTTACTAGTTTTGCTTTTGGTTTTTTTTTTTTGTATTGTTTTGTTTTGTAGTATAATAATGCAAAATTTCTCAGAACTAAATCAGCATCATTGACAGTATTTTGTGCAAAAGCAATGTGATATTTCTAGTAAAACACATCTTTTAATAGTGGTTTGGAGCATTTTATGTCTCAAGTCTCATTATATATTTTCAATTGACAAAATAAACATAGATCATTACAAACATACAACATTTGAACATTAGATTTCTTATTAGGTGATAAGGTTCTTGGTCCCTAACCAGTCCCCTCTTTGCCATCCTCCAACTCCAGAGATTCCAGAAATTCAGGCAAAATAATCCTGTGTCAGTGGTGTTATATGTCTGGGAAGTTGCTTCATGGCATCTCAGCACCAACTGTATTTTCTCACTGGCTGAGCAAGAGCTGTCTCTGGTGATATGGCTGCTAGAACAAAGGTCTTGATGTCAGTTTATCTTACCAATCATCATTTCATTTAAAAATATTCCCATTTCTTGAGCTGTTAATATTTGAAAGCTGGATGTCAGCATTCTTTTTTGTTAGTATGCTTCACAAACACTGTGTATTTGGGTTATATTCTCAAGGATGTACATGCTTGGATCCTTTTTCCAGGAGTTTTGGAAAGTTCTTGCTGTTGAATTTAGGGGAAAATTAATTATTTTAAGCTACAGAGGAACAATTCATGGGCATAGTATCCCTACTATATCAAAAAATGGTCCCTAAAGTAAAAAATAATCACTGTGTCTACCATGTACAGACTTGCAGCCTGAGAAAGATATACACAGTGGTGATAGACACTAGATAGATAGTACACAAAAGTCCCCAAACACAAAGCAAAAAATTCACTAAAAAGAAGTAAAATTCTCTGCAATTGCAAGAGAATTAAAGGTGATTAATTTATATTTAATAAAATCAGAAAAATTCCTGGAGAATAAACAGAAATGAGTGTGGTTCTTTCTGAGAAGTATGATAACAATGTAAATTCAAGAAAGTGGCATCTATGATGGGCATCTGAAATGTTCTCCTATAAGGCTTGCTGCCCATCCATGCTGGGAGAACTGTTGGCAACTAGGGGTAAGTTACTCCAGAACTTTTGGACTAACTCAAGAAAGTTGTGTCCTTTATCTTTTAAGCAAATTGAAAATGCAGTTTTTCTAATACACACACACACAATTGAACATATTAATCTGCTATTTTTAACGCACTTTGTGCTATGTGACTGAAATGCAGGCTCCTAGTAGACAACATATTCCATGTTCAGCACCAAGTATGTGGCAAGTGCTCAACATAAAATACTGTTTTGTTTGTTGGGAGGAATTATATGGATGCACTCATATCATCTACACATACATTGTTATTTGTTCTATGTACATATTCCATTCAAATTGAAGAAACTACTCAGGTTTTTGATGAGTACTATTGCTAAGAAAATTTTTATATACTTCCTCCAGAATACTCATAAAAAGATAAAATACTTAAATGAATAAAACAAATAAATCGAGGATATCTTTATAATTCAAAATAAAAAGGGAGCTTTGATTTAGAATGTGAAGTACAAATATACATATCTCCAACTGCAGAAAAGAATAGCTTGATCAGCCACTTTATTGTTGTTATTGGTGGTTGGTCCTGAGTTTGCTCTCACTTCCACTCATAAGCAGAGATGGGGGAAAATATCAACTATTATTTTCTTAGAAGTTCTTAATTTCCAGGTGTTTTTTTAATCTTTAGAGAATGCATGTTTCTAAATAAAATATGAGGCTTTACACTTGACTTCTGTGCTCCATAGAATAAATGTACTCAAGCATCTACACTGAGGGAAATTAAAGAAATTTATATTCTTTACAAAACACAAAAAAATACCTAAAAAAACTAAACATAGAAACTTCCAAGAAAAACTGTAAACTTCCAGTCAAAATTTTGGGAAAAAAACATCAAATTTACTTAATTTGTTCATATAGCTATCTTTCTGAGTAAATAGGACTTTTATCCCCTCAAGGGTCCAATTTGGATGTGAAATGTATCAATCAGATAAATGAAAAAGGCACAGTGAGCAGATAATGCTTGGGGGCTTCAAGTCATGCATATTCATAACTGAGTCTCACATTAGAAGGAGTCATGATGTTTATTTCTGAGGACTATCCATTGATTATTAGATCCGTGGACAGGCCATTTCATATCCATTGCTGCTTATTAATAAAGTCAAGAAACAAAAACAAAAAAAGTATTCTCCAAATTTACTGAATATTAAACCTAAGTAATAAAATCTGATTTTATTTCCTGATAGCATCAATTTCATTGCATCATTCTTATTATGATCAAATCTGGGGGTGTGGATAATGTTCTGCCAGACAAAGAAAATCCAGACCACCTATTGCTTTAATTGATACTATAGAATATTCTGTTATAATTAGGACATAGAACTATGCACAACTTTATAAATTTCTCCTTTAAAATAAAAAAATAACATCTACTTATAACCCTAAAAACACATATTATAGATGGAATCTGCATTTTTATCACATTTGAAACAAATTATTCCAGACATGTATTGTCATGGCAGAGTCTGGTCTTCTTACTGAGTATATACATCAAATTATTACATGGTACCTCATAAATTTGTACAATTAAAACAATAATGAAAAAAATATAAAAAGAATGCTTATCATTTTTTTTTCAATAAGTGTAAAAACATGAGAAATTAAAATAAAAGATATCTTTCTGTGAAATGGTCACAAGACAATTGAGTCTTTTTCTTTGCTATTGGCCTAAGTGACCAACCATCTTTGTTTCTGTGAACAGTCTTTGGGGATTATGAGATGGGGTGTCTAAAGTATGAGAGAAAAGACTCAGGTGTTTTCTCTAACCAGCTTGGAAAGCAGCACTCCTACCTCACTCAGTGTTTAGGGACCTGGAAGAGTCTGATGTCCAAGTTCTTATTCAGTGTTATCACAGGAAATCAAGAAATGCTCACAGCTTCTTTGAATCCTGTGAGGATACTTGAAGTATATTTTCATAATGTTAATATATTCTGGCCAAATGGTAGTAATATACTTCAGGGTGCATCTCCCTTTGCCAAAGTGTTTAGAACCAGAGGGTTTCAAAATAAGAAGATTCTTTTCTTTTTTTTTTAATTATGGTATATTTGCATATACATAATGAGGTATTTTGGGGATGAGATGCAAGCCTCAACATGAAATTTATTTAAGTTTCATATGTATCTTATGCACAAAGCTGAAGGTAATTTTATATGATACTTTTAGTGCACCTGCATTTTGACTGACTTAACGCATGACATCAAGTGTGAAATTTTCAACTTGTGGTATCATGTTAGTAGACAAAAAGTTTCAGATTTTGGAGCATTTCAGATTTCTGGTGTTTGGATTAAGAATGCTTGTTCTGTAATATGCAAAGTCTCTGTAGGCATCTTTGCTTTAAACATATTGGCTCTGGGTTGAATTCAACAACTCAGGATGAATATACTAAGTCACTGCTAAAAACATGTCTCTTCTAAACAACCTTCTCTGCTTTAATGACAGACACCTAAAATGATATGAATTAGGATACTCTGCATTGTTCAGGCATTTGAAGGGAGCATATTCACACATGGATCTTCATTTATACGTTTTTTAATTAATGCATGTCATATATTAGGAAAATAAAAATAGTAAACTCATCCCTCACTGATTGCTTAGTGATGGTAATACCCACTGCCCATCCCAAAGACAAGATGGGATTGTTCTTGAATTTTCATTGTATCTGTGGGGCCCTTGGGAAAATCCACCAAGTGTTGGATCCCCTAATTCTGAGTCCCATGACTTTCTAACTCCTACTGTAGGTGAAATCCAGTATTATGGGACCTAACACTCCGCGAATTTTTCCTCAAGGACTCCATAGGTACTTATCATGAAAATCCAAGAATGATCTCATTTGGCTTTGGGATGGGGCAATGAGAGTAATCATTGTGATCATTGTGAAATATTCTCAGAATTTTCTCCATAACAAAGACGAACTCTTCAAGATGAGACTGTGTTACCAGATCCTCAGTCACCTCTAGCCTTCCTACATCACAACAGAGAGTCAATCAGGTCTAGGATTCAAGGAAACAGATGGGAACACTGAAGCCTGGGAGGAAACCGTGGTGAAGGGCAAAAGAATTACACCAAACACATGTGACCATCGCAGTCCAGAGACACAGACCCACCAAAATACTGACAGATGGAAGGTTACACAAAAGCTTCCTTTACCCACATTTCACCATCTCACAGTACAATAACAGCAGGCGACAGCTGAAATTGCTGTAAGAAATGGACATTTTGCAGGATCAGTAATTAGGGAAGTTCAGAGTCAAGTGGGAGATAAAACAGAAGTTTCATTGATGCCGTTAGCACTTACACTACAATGAATAGTAAAGGCAGCACAACTCCTGGCCAAATTAACATAAATACATATAATAAACATTCATACAAAGGCCTTTTTAACTCACTTCCTCTAATCTCATATAACATGTCTGATTTTCCACAAAGATACTGCAAGTCATTCCAAAAGGTAGGGGAAAAAAGTCCAGCCGGTAGAGAAAAAGCAATTATTAGAACAAGACTCAGATATAATACAAATACAAATGTTGGAATTAGAGTCATGAAATTTAAATTTAAAATAACTATAACTGACATGTTAAGGGATCTAATAAAGAAGAAGAAAGATAAGCACAGATGATAATGCAGACAGAGGAAAGGAATCCTGAAAAAGAAAAGGCAATACTAGAGATCAAAATAAACTAAACATGTCCAAGGAAAGTGGTGCGGATAAAGAGAGGTGAATAGAAACTAAATTGAAAAGTAGAGGAAACAAATGAAAATAAACATGACAAGACATCCAAGAATTATGAGTCCATTTCAAAAGGTGTAAATAGATGTAATAGGAACACAAGGAAAAGATGAGAGAAAGACCAGAAGAAGTATTTGACAAGATGAGGGCTGAGAACTTTCTAATTATTGACAGACACTAAACAACAGATCCAGAAAACTCAGAGAATATTGTGCAAAATAAAAAAAATATGTAGGCATATCATATTCAAACTTCAGGGAATAGAAATAAGAAAGAAATCTTGAAATAAGCTGGGATGGGGAAACCCTACTTACAGAAGAATACGAATAAAAATTCCAGCAGACTTCTGATAAGCCATGCAAACAAGAGAATAGAGTGAAATATTTAAATTATTGGGAAAAAACCCCCCACACCATCCTAGAATTCTATGTATCAAGAACTTATCCTTCAAAAATGAAGAATAAACAAACACTTTCACAGATGAACAAAAACTAAGAAATTTTACTGCCAGGAGACCTGCTATACCAGCAATATTAAAAGAAGTTCTTCAAGCAGAAGGAAAATGACTAAGTCAGAAACTTGGATCTAGGAAATGAAAGACAGAAGAAGAATGGAGTCGAAATAAGTGCAAGAAAATAAAATTATTTTTCTAATTCTTAACCTGAAAAAGTTTATTTAGAATAATGGTAACAATGTGCTGGGTGATTGTAACATGTAAGTTAATGAAACATGTGACAGTGATTTATTAGGGACAAAAGCATACATGTAGGCATACTGTGTTAAGCAGCTGCATTGCATTATTATTCGAAGATGTACTTAGCACCAATTTGAAATGCACATTGAAAACTCCAGAGCTATCATTAATATTGCCTAAAATTATAACTGATAAATAAAGAGAACATGGAATACAGAATCACGTGAATTGCTAGATTAAAACCAATGGAAATAGAAAAGTGAAGGTAGAGGGGCGGTTCCAAGATGGCGGCCTAGACAGTCCACTCTGCGCTAGGCTCTCAGGGACCAAAGCTGGAAGTGGTGGAGGTGCCATTTTCCAGCCAGCTTCCTGGCATCATTTTGCAGCTCAACATCCCACGCAGGAATTTCACTCGTGTGTGTGTGAGTACAGGATCACCGGGAGGCAGCGGTAGCCAGGAGGCGTGGCTTCAGCGCCGGCCGGAGAAACGCGGTTGTAGCCTGGGCCTCGGCCCAGGGCTCCGGCTATCCGAGACTGAGACTGGAAGTAGCAGGGTGCCATCTTCCAACCAGGTTTTGGCAGCTCTCTGCGCCTTGCCGCCCCACACAAGAGTCTCGCTCGCGTGTGTGAGCAC